>WNHD01011343.1:0-13830 GCA_011057455.1 Ganaspis sp. Gsp50 | reverse complement strand
CTTACAATGTTTTGAATATAGGTTATGTTTCCTGGCAGTTTTAGCTCAATAAAATCTTTCTTTTTAATTATTTTCAGATAAAAACAGTTTTCCTGGATAGCATGTATTTCAGGGATCACAGTTCATCCCCTTTTTCACCTAATCCCCTTTTTTCCCTTTTTTCTTCCCTTTTTTAAAAGAAAATCCTTATTTTAATCCTTATTTAAAATCCTTGATTTTAGAACATCTAAAATCAAGTATTTTTCCCCCTTTTCCCCTGTTTTTCAATAAGTTTTTTTTTAATTTTTCAATCATAATACTTCAGACTACTTTAAAATACTTCAAATATTTAAAAATACTTCAAAATATTTGAAAATACTTAAAAGTACTTTAAAATATTTCAAACTACTTCAAAATATGTACTTCAAAATATTTAAATATACTTAAAATTAGTTTAAAATAATTCAAAATTCTTTTTATTACTTCAAATAACTTCAAAATATTTAAATGTACTTAAAATTAGTTTAAAATACTTAGAAGTATTTAAAGATACTTCAAAATAGTTGAAATTTTTTAAAAATATTAGTATTTTAAGTATTAAATAAGGCATAAAAAATTTTTAAAATGTTTCAAAGTACTTTAAAATACTTCAAAATATTTTAAAATACTTCAATATATTTAAGAATACTTAAAATGTCTTTAAGATATTTAAAAATATTTAAAACTAATTCAAAATACTTCAGACTACTTTAAAATATTTAAAAATACTTAAAATTTCTTTAAAATATTTCAAGATACTTAAAAATGCTTTAAAAGACTGCAAAATATTTGAATATGCTTAAAATTTCTTGAACATATTTCAGACTACTTCTAAATACTTGAAAATATTTAAAAACCTTTTAAAATATTTAAAAATACTTCAAATTACTTTAAAATATTTCCAAATACTTCCCAATACTTCAAAATATTTAAAGATACTTCAAAATAGTTTAAACTATTAAAAAATATTATTATTTTAAGTATTAAATAAAGTATAAAAAGATTTTAATATATTATTTTTTAAAAATATATTAAAGTATTTAAAATACTTCAGAGTTCTCCAAAATACTTCAAAATAATTAAAAATACCTCAAAATATTTAAAATGGTTTTAAAATTAAGAATATTGATCTTTAGTAATTTAAATTCTATAGAAAATTATTTTTTCAATAAGTCTAAGAGCATTATTCGTTTTCTTTTTTCCAAAATCCTCTTTTTATGGAAGAAAATCCTCATCTTTAAAATTTAAAACACCCTTTTGCACCTAAAGTTGAACGAAAAAATGACTGTGATTCCTGGTATTCTCAGACAATTCAAGAAAAACTCTTTATTATTCGAAATAATTGAAAAGAAAGCTTTTATCAAATTTATCTACTTTTTGAAGTTTAGCGTAGAAAAAATTTTAAAAATAAAAATGGATTGTTTTTTATTGCTTATATTTCATTTATTTTAATACTTTACATAAGGTTTTAATCAAAATTCTTTAAGCTTAAACATAAATCAAGCTAGTTATTCAAAATTATGTTAGTTTTTATATATTAAATGTTTACATCCTGATCAATAATAAGAGTGTATTTTTAATAGAATTTTTGAACATGCTACAAGTGCCTTTTCTTAGTCTACAAAAAATTTTTAAAATCGAATTTCTTTAAATTTCAAAGCTTTTTTGCCCTAAAATATATAGTATAATAATAATTAAATATCATAGAAATTATCGAGCAACAGCATCCAGACGATTATTTTTGGAATGACTCTTAAATATAAAAATGTAAACTTGTCAAAAACAGAAATATATATTATTGTACATTTCTTTCCGTATTTTAAAGGTAAATACATACACCACTTTCATATTTTTTAATGCCAAAGCTACGGATGAACAAAATTTGAAAAAAAAAATTTATATCACATGAAAAAGGGCAAAAAAGTACATTCGAAATTTTCTTTTCAAATTTCACACTATTGCAGTCAAATGTTAGGTCTTCTTGGGGTTCAAAACAGCAAATAATGTGATTAACATTTAATTTCTTATATTACTGTTTTCATTTATAAAAATTTTTTTGCAAGATTTTGGTTTTAAGGTGCAAAAACTGCTCGCGCGCGTATAGTTAGCTAGTAATGGTAGAGTAAAATTTTTTTAAGACGAAACTATTGGACAATTAGTTTTACTCTTTGGAATACTCTTTCGAAAGCACGTAAGAGAAGAAGGTATAACTTTTGGATGCCACCTAGTAAGTCTCGTTCCAATCTGAAGCCGGCAAGTTGGAGATACTCCAATTTTGCTAATGCACCCTTCGAGGCAACCCATCCCTTCTTTGCCATTGGCCAAAAAGTGCCTTCGTCTACCCTCGGACAACACTCACTGACTCTAAGTAGCCACTACTCCAATGAGAGTTTCCCTAACTACTTAGACTGCGAGCACACACTGCACTCGTCCTTACTTTACCTTACCTTTGCCGTCCAAATATTTACTAGTAATTTACTTCCAGGATGAAGACCTATGAAAACGAAACATCTAAGAAAATGAAAGCTTTCTTATAATTTAAACAAAATCTATCTTACTTTGCGCCAAGAAACAAAAAAGAATTGGAAATGTGCAACAATTGCTTTCGTATTTATTTAAAAAATAACAAAATAGGGTTTATTACTAATCTTAGTAAATTATTTACTTCTTAAATAACTACGATCTTGCTCTTTATCGAGGAATATAGAAAGACAAAAGGAATATGTCGATTGAACTTGGTCGTTAAAAACCGCTTTTCTCTTCGGAGGTTTGGTAAAGACTGATAGAAAGGCGCAGGTGCGATCCTTTTATTCGGTCTGTCGAAGATTCAGCGCTGCTCTCAAGTGGGGGTAGCGCTCTGATTGGCTCAACGTTGATCAATGTGCTCGCGCGACGCGACGTTAGACCCACGCGTCTTTCCCCCACTCTCTCGCTGCTCTCGGTATACATATATAATTTGCTTCCTATGGGTCGGTCTTCAGACCATTCGAAACGTCTCGAGGCTTGATAGTTCTGACAATGGCGCTTTTCCAGTTAACTATTTACTAAAAATAAGGTTTATTCTTCTTTTCGACCGATATTTTCAATAAAACTCAAATTGAAATGAACCTCCGTTTTTCCGATACTAAATTTTCTTTGCCCATTTGTTTTTTCGCAAAAAGTTGATGATCATGGGAAAGAGATTTCCGGATGGGGAAAAGAGATGGAAATGTTTTGATTGTTTTGAAATAATAAAACATAGACTTAATATATTGAAAAATTGTTTTTTAAAGCGATAAATGATTGGGTTGGAAAATAAGTTTATTGTAAAATGGGGTGAAACCGGAGAATGACATGTGTTGTTATATTATGAAGCCTTGAAAGTAAATGTAGTTTGTGGATTTTTATGTCATTGTGGATTTAGTTACAAAAGTAAATTATACACTTTTTATAAAATGGAATGCTATTCATCCTAAACACTAAACCTACGAAACTCGTTGACCTCGGACGTTCGCCATTGTTTGTACGTTTAAGTGCTCGGTAATGCAAGATGTGCTGCGACACGCTCTGGATATTGTTTCCGGCTGCTTGCACGACAAGTGCAAGAGAACACCAACTTTTCCTCCATTCCAATTCACTCTTGTGCTTTGCATTTACAAACATTCTAGGAACATTCCACAACACTGCAGATGCTCAAACTACAGTAATTTAAAATTCTCGTTATTTTCACCATAACACGATTAAATTATTGATGTTTAAAATTTTTGATTCTTTATCTTAATAAATCGAAACATTATTTAAATATTATTATTATTATTTTTATTATTATTATTATTATTATTATTGCTATTTTCATAGAGAAAATTCTGTCTTACCACCAAATTTTCGATTTTGAGTTATTGACATTTGTGGATGTTTCTCGACCACAGGAATCCAAAAAAGATTTTTTTGAGAACATGTCCGTGTGTGTATATTCACACTATGTTTGGAAGAGTTTGGACCCGATCGATCCATTCTAACTACAGTCAACTCTACGAATAGTGCCGCAGATTTGCAAAAATTTGCACAAAGGAAACAAAAGATGCTCGAATGAGAATTCGAGCGGCACTATTCGTAGAGTTTTAGTGGCACTGTTCATTGAGTTGACTGTATATTTTTATCTCATTTAAAAAATGTTTAAAAATAATTTCTTTTTGGTATTTTTATAAACAGTTAAAATTTTATCCTTATTTTGCATGTTAAGAACACATTGATTGATCGTTTAATGAATCTTCTAGCTCAATGCTATCAACATTTATTCAGTTTTTAAAAATCGGAAATATTGTGAAAAATCGTTCTTTTTATATATATCTTTTGCATTTTTTGAAACATTTAAAATGTAAACAGTCTATCTTTTTTGCTTTATAAAAGCATTTAAGGGACCTTTTAGCTCAAATCTATTTAAAGTTATTAACTTTTTTAAAAAAAAACATTTTGAAAAAAGAATTTTTTAAAAGAAGTTTTTAATCTTAGTGTGGAAAATCTTTTAAGCTATTGTTAAACTTTTTATTATTATTCCATATAAATTTATTATTTTTTGAAAAGTAAAAATTTAGAAAATCTTTGTTTTTTGGGGAAAATTTGTTATGCTTAAGTTGGCTGTGGTTTTATCATTATTGTTGTTAACAATATGATGATTAATATTATTAATATTATTATTATTATTATTATTATTATTATTATTATTACGGGGATCACAGTTCGTCTCCTTTTTTTACCTAATCCCCTCTTTTCCCCCTTTTTCCCTTATTTTCTCCTTTTCTTAAGAATATTCCCTATAAAACACCTAAATTCTTTCCCCATTTCCCCTATTTTTCAAAAAGTTTTTTTTTTAATAATTTCTCAACAATAATATTTCAGAATACTTCAAAATACTTAAAACGGCTTTAAAATACTTCAGACTAATGCAAAATCTTCGAAAATATTTAAAATTAATTACAATTACATTAAAATATTTCTAAATACATGCTTCAAAACATTTAAAAATAATTCAAAATGTTTCAAGATACTTAAAACTACTTTAAAATATTCCAAAATACTTAAAATTACCTTAAAATACTTAAGAGTACTTTAAAATATTTAGAAATATTTAAAAATACTTAAAATTTTGAAATATTTCAAAATATTTAAAAGTACTTTAAAATACTTCAAAATACTAAAAGACTTCAAAATATTTATAAACACTTTAAAATATATAAATATACTTAAAATTAGTTTAAAAGTAGTTTTAAATACTTCAAAATACTTTATATTACTTTAAAAGAATTCAAAATATTTAAAGATACTTCAAAATTGTATTGACAATTTTAAATTGAATAATGTTTTAAAAGTTGAACATTTTATAAAAGCATTAGTATATTTAAAGTATTTAATAGGGTATAAAATTTTTTAAAAATATTTTAAAAGTATTTAAACTGCTTCAGACTACTTCAAAATACTTAAAATTACTTCAAAGTATTTTTAAAAAAACTTGAAATACTTTAAATGGTTACAAAATTAAAAATAATCACCTTCAGCAATTTAATTCTATACAAAATTATTTTTTTAATAACGCTAAAGTCACTTTATTGTAGAGTTTTGATAAAGAAACAAATATTTAATTTATGTTGAAAAATGAAGAAAAATGGAAAACCTGTTGTCACAATTCACATGAAAAGAATTAAACAAACGAAAATGCTTTACATACAAGAGCTTTTCTGGAAAAAATGAACTTTTGTGAAAATAAGTTTGAAATATTACATAATGTTATCCTTTTTTTCTTTTTTCTAAAATCCCCTTTTTATGGAAGAAAATCCTCTTTTTTAAAATTATAGAAATCCCCGTTTGCACCAGAAATTGAACGAAAAAACGACTGTGATCCCTGTTATTATCATTATATGATTATTATTTTTAAATAAAGCCATTAACTTTGTACAAATAAAAGCTGAGTTTGGTGAAAGTTTCAGGGTGTGAAAATTTTTTAAAAAAAACCTTTTCATCTGAACTAGTATGAGTAGGATGCCTTCGGTTGGAATTACTCGACGCATTAGTGCGTCTTACCTGTAATTTATGTAACGAATATACTACACTTCCTTTTCATTCTTCACAAAAAGTACTGATTAAAGCTGATATTTCTTTTCTTGTAGTTTACAAATCCAAAATAACTATGAAAGTTTACTTCAATAAAATTATTAGAAAATAGATATCATTTTAAAAATTTAAAGAAGTCGAAGCATAATGGAAGGCAAAAATGAACATATTTTTATAAATATTAAAAATAAGTTTTTGTATTTAAAAGAAGGAAACATTATTTTCAAAAGAATTCAAGAATAGTAATTAATGTTTTCCTTTTTTTGAAATCAACTATAATTTACCAGTATTCTCATAACTTCTTAACAGTGCAAATATTGCAATGCAAGCTGGCTTTGATGACGATTGTTAATTGTGTTTAAACTAGCAAACAAGTTTTACATGCAAATGATTGTTAAGAAATTATAAAAATTGCTAATTTATGGTTGATATTGTAGAAATAGAACATGAAATTATTAAAAGACAACTTAAATTACTTATTGTTAATTAAATTTCTTAAAAAAGTGTAAAATAAAATAAATGTAATCATAATTCTTTTTTAAATAAACGCAACAATTTTACTACAAACTTACCGTCCAATTTAGTACAAAATTTACTGTTCAACTTACCGTTCAAGTTAGTATAAAAACACTCTGAATTAATAACTTTCTGTCCCACCTGGTAGCAAAATTACCGTCCACTTTAGTAACATACATACTCTCAAACTTAGTAGGGAACTTACCCTCCAAGTTGAGAGCAAACTTATCGTTCAAGTTATAAGTAAACTTACCGTTCATTTTGTAGCAAACTTACCGTTCAAGCCAATAAATGTACTGTTCATGTACATCGAAAAATTTCAGTCCAACTGAATACCAAATTTACCGTTAAAGTTAGTAGCAAACTTACAGCAAATTTAGTAACATACTTACTGTCAAACTTAGTAGAGAAGTTACCTCACAAGTTATTGATCAAGACAATAAATTTTCCGTTCAAGATAGCAGCAAAGTTGCTGTCCAGTTTAGTAATAAACATACTGTCCAGCTCAGTAGCAAACTTACCACTCAAGTTAGTAGCAAACTTACGGTCCAATTCTTTGTCAATGTCCAACTTACCGTTCAAGTTAATAGTAAACTTACCGACCAAATTTTTAATCGCAAACTTACCGTTCAGTTTAGTAGTAAACTTACCGTCCAATTCTTTGTCAGTGTCAAATTTACTGTTAATTTTAATAGTAAAATTACCGTCCAAAATTTTTGTTGATGTCAAACTTACCGTTCATTTTTAAATAGTAAACTTACCGTCCAATTCTTTGTTAACGTCAAATTTACCGTTCATGTTAATAGTAAAATTACCGTCCAAATTTTTTGTTAATGTCAAACTTACCTTTCAAGTTAATAGTAAACTTACCGTCCATTTTTTGTTATTGTCAAACTTACCGTTCGTTTTTTAGTAGTAAACTTACCGTCCAATTCTTTGTCAACGTCAAACTTACCGTTCATATTAATAGTAAACTTCCCGTACAATCTTTTTGTTAGTGTCAAACTTACCGTTCATTTTAGTAGTAAACTTACCATCCAAATTTTTGTTAATGTCAAACTTACCGCTCAAGTTAGTAGTAAACTTACTGTCCCAATTTTTGTTAATGTCAAACTTATCGCTCAAGTTATAGTAGTAAACTTACCATACAAATTTTTGTTAGTGTTAAATTTTTCCGTTCAAGTTAGTAGCAAGCTTTTCGTTCAAGTTAGAAGTTTTCTTTACCATTCATTCACAAAGATTATCGTGCATAAGCTCTATTCAAATGTAAATTATAAAAAAACAAACTAAACACATTTTCTAGATCGTTTTTTCATTTCGATAATTTCCATCTAGTTTTTAACACAAATTGAAAAAAAATGAAAGGCAAAAAATGACAACAAAAAATTATAAAGGCTTCTATTTTTTGAAAAAAGTTTATAGAAGAAAAATGTTTCTTTCAAAGAATTGATTAATGTTTGCGAATACTTATATAGTTAAGCTTATTATAAGAAAATGGTCTACTTTAATTTATGAGAGCAAAAAAGTGAGTTTTTTGAGTAACTTAACTCCATCATTGAGTTTATTCACTCGTATTACGTGACCGCAAAGACGACAATAAATGAAAAGGGGGAAAGTGCTTGAAGTGAAGTACACTGAATTATTGTGAGGGGGGCATGAGAGCATGTCACTTTCGACAAATTTCTCGGTGACTGACCACACGAATGCGGTCGGGATTATTTCAGCCGCGAACTCGTGTCCAAGTATATTTTCATAGTTAGTCAGAAATAGCCTCCGACCAGTCTAATATTATAATAGCGATGACTCTCTCACGAAACGAGTAGTTTGAGCTGGTAACGCGTTCCGATCCACGCTCAGCAGCGCGCGAAAAGCATCTCCCTCGTTTCTTTCATTTTCATCCTAAATTATTAGCAATAGCTTTTCAAAAGTATTTCCCTGCATAAAAAAATAGTTTGCGTGCCAGTAACAAGTGTTTCAGTGCTCAAATTGTGCCGTAATTGTGCGAATTTATTTTAATACTGATATTTTGTGTAGAAGCAAATTTTTCCATTCTATTTGATTGTTAATACAATTTTTATTGTTTTTATCTTTATTCTTTAATTTGCACTCAAAGGTTTAAATACATTTTCCAAGTGTAGATATGACAATTTTTTTAAAATCACATTTGTTAAATTTATTAAAATTTCGATGCCAAACAATAATTTAATATTGGTTTCAACTGAATAACAAAATTTAAAACACATATTTGAAATTTAAATGTGCATAATTTTAAATGTATTTCAGAAGAGAACAAAAGTGAAGTAACAAAAATGGAAAAATATTTGTTCTAGTAACAAAACTAAAATAAAAAGTGAAAAAGCAAACTGATGAATAAAAAGACATTAGTGAAAACGTGAAAATGTAAAAAAAAGTGTAAATGTAAAAAAATATGAATTGAACAGTAACTAAGTTTCGATTAAAAAAAATTAGAATTCACGATTTTAAATGTAAAAGAACAAAATTAAAAATAACGTAAATACGGAAAAATATAGAGCTGAATGTAAAAGAAAAAAAGTAATTGGTATTTAAAAATTGAATAAACTGAAAAATAAATGAATGCAGAAATTTAAATCAAAATTAATATGATGGAAATAATTTGAAAAATCACAGAAATGCCTTCTCATTACAGAATGTAAAAACACTTTAGCGTAAAAGCAAAATCAAATTAAAAATCTATTTTTAAATTCCATAAAAATTAATTTCGTTGCGGAATGTCAAATCTTTGCGAGCCATTTTCCGATTCATTAGCAATTTTGCAACATAATTAATTATCGCTGATAGCATATTTCAAATTTAATTAAGCAACATACACTTTACGAAACAATTTTTGATTGATAGGGACCTTTGAGGATCAAAAAATATTTTCTCAAAAAATGATCAGTTTTCATTGTGTGGGATTTTCGTTGTATTTGTGAAATTGAATAATCAAGTGGAAAATAAATGCCTGCTTGTGCTTGGTAAAAATAAATTTAATTTTAGTATGAAATTCTAAATAAAACGGTTTAATTTTCAAAGTTGAGTCTGTGTTGAAAGACATTTAATGTAATCGGAGAGGCCATCTGACGTAATAAGTGTCCGTTTGAAAAAGAGTTTCTGACACTGACCTTGGCTCTACGTCAGCTTGAAAGAAGGCATAGTCTTCCGCGTTTTTCTACTAGCCACTAGTCGACGTAACACGTGCTTCGAGTGCGGTCTGGACCAAGCACGACTTTATCTACTGAGAACGCAAAACTAGACTTGCATTACGAAAACAAATTTTGAGCTAGTTACAATTGTGACAGTCGGTGCCAAAAATTATATCTCCTAGAAATTGCATTCATTTCAACGAACGTCATTTTAAATCGTGCAAACTTTTCAAATATGGATTTGAAAAAATAATTAAATTTTTGAAAACTTTTTTCGTTCATCTTTTATTTTTCGAAAATCTTTCTTTGTGAAAAACGCTTTTTCAAAAACATACTCCTTTTTAATACATTTTTTCAACAAGTATATACAATCAGGGTTTTTACAACTCTGGAAAATCTATAATTCTCACGGAATTTAATTTATCTTATGAAATTCTCATAGAATTTTAATTTAAGTATGTGTTTCCTTATTTTTCACACGGAACAACATATTTGAGTGACAATTAAATCTACAACTTGAAGTTGTTTGGTCTGCATGAATGCATTACATTTTTCAAGAAAATAATTAAACATTGATGATCTTGAGTGCAATTTAAATTCTATAGAAAATTATTCTTTCTAGAAGCCTAAGAGCAATACAAAAATTGATTAATTCACAAGTAATTTAAATTCTTACAAAATATTGAAAAATTCAATTTTTTAACATATTGGCATTTATATATTGTAAAAATATGTATCATGGAAATTTTGTAAAGAAGGATTTGTAGAAACTCTGGTACATTTTCTAAAAGGAATACATTTTTTTGATAAAAAAAATTGTATCCAAACTAGCGTCGACACTATTTTCTATTAAATGTACTTTAAACTATTTATTTGATTAACAATTAAAAAATGTTAATTTGTCAAAAAATTGACGTAATATAATAATATTTTAAAATAATTTTTTTTTTATTATTATTTATCAATGAAAATAATAAATTGAAAACAAAATTCAACATACAGGGTGCTTCATAACAGCAATCATAAATCAATGGGTTAGAAACTGGAAGACAACTATTTTTTCGTTTTTCAAAATACCGCATAGTTTGAATGTAAATAGAGTAAAAAGAATATAACAAAATAAAAACATTGTGGACTTCAACTTCGTTTTTTATGCACTAGTGAAAATGAAATTTTTGCAAAAAATGTATAAATCCATGATGAAAATTGATAATTTGTGATAATTATTGTTTGTAATCGGGCAAATAAAAAATTACAGTATAGAAAAGTATGAGCAGCAAGAATAAAATGTATCTGCGGAAGTTGTCCATCATTGTAAATTGTTATGTTTATTGAAGGTCTTGCCTTATAAAGGGGAATTTATTATTTTCACAGAAAATATATAAAGTAAATTGTATCTTTTTAAATTTTTTTCATTCTATTCGATAAGTGCTTTAGGGATCTTGAATAAATTATGTCACACTGGGAAAGATGGGTCCAGAAAACTCATTCCATGTTAATTTTTAATTTCTTTGATATTAAAAAGTGTGACATGGGAGAGGGAGGTGGGACATAATACACATTTAATTTTGTGTGACGTAATTTATGACTTATTTTATTTTATCATTTGTTATTTCGAGAAATGTCTAATGTTTAATGAATATAAAGATTGAATATAAATATTGAAGTTTAAATTGTTGTAGAATTTGTAAAAAGTGTATAAAAATGCGAAACTTGCACTAATGTAGACTTTGAAGTATTACCTTTAATTTAAGCCCAGAAAACTTAAAAAATATGCAGTGGTTCCCGAGATATGAATCGAAAGGTCCGCGCATGTAAATCGGCCAAATGGAGATTTTAGCTGAAGTAATGGCTCGGCCGATTTACATGCGCGGACCTTTCGATTCATATCTCGGGAACCACTGCATATTTTTCAAGTTTTTTTGGCTTAAATTAAAGGTAATACTTCAAAGACTACATTAGTGCAAGTTTCACATTTTTTATACGCTTTTTGCAAATTCTACAACAATTTAAACTTAAATTGTTTTCCGATGCTAGAAAGAAGATGCGAAGAAACTTTTGAATTCTGATTTTGGATCCGAAATGTTTAAGGAATGACTAGTCGGGTCTGTAGGACAAAAAATTATTTTATTACATTCTCATCAATAATGAGAGGGTATTTTTTGTTATCATTGCCAGCGACGAGACGTAGCTTGACGCAATAACGGCACATTATAACGTGTTTTGTTTTGGATTTATAATAGCTAACATTATCACTGCCAGAAACGAACTTACTTGTGCGTGTAAATATTAATAAATAAATAATTACGTTCAATAAGAAATAAAAGATAATGTAAATTAAATTAGAAAACAATAAAAAATATGCCAAAGAGGAATACTCACTTTAAAGAAGAAAATATTTTTTCGTAGTACATACAGATATAACTAAAATTGAATAAATGAAACGAAAAGCAAGTGGAAGAAAGCGGAAGTGATATTGTGCGAAAGAACAAAACGGTTAATCAAGTGTCAAATTGGATGTTAATCAGATTGGAATGAATGGATTAATGTGTGGGCACTGGACGATAATTCGACTATGATTACTAGGATGGAGAACGGACCTCATAGAATGGTAAATCTCGATTATTAATTCGACATTTCATACACGGTGTATAAATCTAACAACTGCAACTGGTTGATAAAGCCAGCTAATATATTTCTGAGCAAAGATAGATGTGGTTGAGCAGCACACCCCGTATATATACTATTATAATGTGTAAGGGACGTGATGCGTGCTTGCAAATCTCCCTCTTTCCCCCCAACACCCTAAATTGCATATATGCGTACTCGCACCCGTCACGCCCATCGGGATGTGCATACCTCGAAATGCTATAATGGGAAACGCGTACGTAACATTAGTGCCTGCATTCCTAAAGACCACTACCAATCCAATTTCATTTACCTCCTATTATGTCTGCTTTTAGTTTCCTTTTCATACCCATTTTTCTTCTTTCCTGTATATTTATACCTTATTTTTTGTATTTCCCATCTCTTTCGTCTACTTTTACTTTTTCAATCTACTGTTTATTTTTCTATTTTAGCTGTAAACGAACTTTAGCATCGCCACTCATTACGAATCACGCTTGCTTCACTTTTGTCATCGTTTCAATACGGAGAAAAGTTTGTTTAAAAAAACAAGTACAGGGTTACAATTCTGTAAAATCTGGAATTCTAATGGAATTTTATTACTCCTGATGGAATCATGAAAATCCCATGGAATTTTCAATTTATCATGGAAATGTATTTCTTTTATTGAATTTCTTTACTCGATGGTGTTTATTAAATTTTACGAAAATTAAGAATGTTCTATTCACTTACTAGATATTCTCATATATATTATTCTGTAGATATTTTGTTCTTTTCCTTTTATACGCTTAGATAATGCATGTGTGAAAATTGTCGAATTAGGACCAAAATTGTTTTTTAACTCCGCGCCAAATGTGGTCCAGTTTAGAGAACCAAGTTTCAAGCTTGGTTCTAGCTGGCATCACGGGTTACTTTTTCTGACAAACAAGAGCTGGTCAGGGAAAAACGTGCTCTGAGTGCATTTCCCAGCGGAGACAATGTTCTCCTTCCACGTGCCGGCACTTTGCCCCCTCTCCTGCACTCACCGCTTCACATACGCGAAAGCGGCAAGAAAGAGCTGCCGCATGGAAGTGGAACTTCGTCTCCGTTCGAGAATGCACTCAGAGCACGTTTTCCCTAAATTAAACAATACACAGGGTGTCTACTAACCCGGAAAATCGGAAAAACCGGGAAATAGCCGGGAAAAAAATAAAACCGGGAATAGTCGGGAAAATCGGGAAATAGTCGGGAACTGAAATTCAGTTGCGACGGGCCAATGAATTTTATGAAAAAAATGTTTTTTTTTACATTGCTGAATTATTAAAGAAAAAAAAAACTACATTAAAGGCAATAAATTTGTTAAAATTATTTACTTTTATGCATTTAGGATTAAAGTTCAATGTAGAAAAAAATAAATTGAACAGATTGGTAATTTTGTGAA
>WNHD01011340.1:0-14367 GCA_011057455.1 Ganaspis sp. Gsp50 | reverse complement strand
TTTTTTATTCTTCACGTCGATTATAATACGAAACCTTTTTGCCTCACATTAGAGTGAAATTAGTAACAATAAAACTGTAAGGTTATATCTCGTTTCAACATTTCTTTTTATTATTTATACATTTTCGAAATATTCTATTAATACGTTCTTTTGAATTTAAATAATTTTCTTTTGAATATTGTTTGAAAAGCGGATTAACCGGTGTTGAACTCTTAAGAGGAAAGCCGCTTAGTTTTCTTTGTTCTTTTGTTTAGTTCCCTTTGTTGGCATAAATTTTAGAATTGGATGATGTGTGGGATACCAATTTGAGAAGTGAATGAATGAGAAAAGTTGTAGGAGAAGGTAGTGGTTTCCGCGGCATCTCAGGCATGGGGCCCTATATGCCCATGGCCCAAGGACCTCGTATTGGTCGTCATGGGATGAGATGCGTAAAAGATGAGAAGTCGAGGGCGTGGCTGCCTTCGGAGTTTCGAGTTGCTCAAGCCACAAAGCAAAAGCCGCTGGGTCCAATACTCTGGTCAGAAATGCTCTCTTTCTACCACTCTTTCTCGTCGGCGCTGCTATCGCAACACACAACCTTAATTCATTTTCTTCCATTTTTCAATGTCTAAATATTTACAAATTCAAGTGTCTCAATATTTACCAAATGTCTGGATGTTTATCAATTTCAATATCTGCACTTTCAAGTGTCTTTATTTCCAAGTATCTGTACTTTTAAGTGTCTGTACTTTTAAGTGTCTGTACTTTTAAGTGTCTGCACTTTTAAGTGTCTGCACTTTTAAGTGTCTGTACTTTTAAGTGTCTGCACTTTCAAGTGTCTTTATTTCCAAGTGTCTGTACTTTTAAGTGTTTTTACTTTTAAATGTTTTTACTTTTAAGTGTCTGCACTTTCAACTGTCTTTATTTCCAAGTGTCTGTACTTTTAAGTGTCTGTACTTTCAAGTGTCTGCACTCTCGAATGTTTAAACGTTTAGAAAAAATGGAAAAACAGCGCTGTTTTGTCCCAAATTTTGATATGCTTGAGGAATCTTGCTTTGCATGAGAGTTGAAATGGCAATTTCTTCTTGGGGACTTCCGGTTGAGTGCAGAAAGGTTTTATCGATGCAATAGGTCTTGAAATCATCAAGATATCATCGCATTACGCATCTATACTTAATCGACTTGGCACGACAGTAGGTACGTATAGCTCGTTCATAGAGTTGCTTGTAGCTTGAGGTCTCATGCTCATTTAATGAGCCACATCAGATAGGCACTTGCGAAGGACGGACTTCTTTAGGATTGGAATTTTCTGAAAAATTCATCAGGAAAACGACGGCATGCCTTTGCTTCCCCGACATTATTCCTCACACGCATAAATGTGCGCAGAATTATGTTCCTAGATTTATTCAAGATATATTGGGCATTCAATGCTTAGATTTATTATTACCACTAGATTTATTGTTACCGCATTCGAAAATTTGGAAATATAAATACTATTTGGAAATAAATACTATTTGGAAATAAATACTATTTGGAAATAAATACTATTTGGAAATAAACACTATTTGGAAATAAACACTATTTGGAAATAAATACAATTTGGAAATAAAGTAAATCAACAAAATTTTAAAATAGATACAATTCCTACTTTTTTTTATTCAATTAACGAAAATAATTTTCCAAAAGTTCTTTTGAAAATTCACTTTCTCTTGTTTTTCAATTTCGGATTGTTCTGAAAATACGATTTGTTGAGAAAAGTTTTTTTCTGTTTTTGGGATTTGGGAATGTTTGGAAAATATGATTTGTTGAGGAAAGTTTATGACAGGAAAGTGTATAAACATTTGTTGATGATTAAAATGGGTATTATTACCGTAAATTGAATACTTAAATGATCTGTGGTTTACTGCTAAAAGCATGAATATTTATGATATAATTTAATCCAGAATCGTTGTGTTTTAAACGCGCGTTTGAATATGCTTTGTTTCATGAGAAATTTAATTGAATTATTAACCCTATCATTATAAGCTTCCTTTTCACCCGCGCAAATTTATTGTGTCGCATAATATAATGCGGCGATTCGTGTATTTCCTCTTTTAATTTTAATTATATTTCACAACGATACCGAATTTAATGCAATCTAATATCTACATAATATAGGTAAATAAATCATGAATTTCCCAGACCATATATGAATTTATTTTTATTTTAAAGTCCAAACAAAATTTCTGTGTCATTGTATATAATAAAAATAATTATATTTCCAGAGTTGTTAGTAAAAAATGTATGTTTTTGATTTGAATGAATAATAAAATAATTGTTAACATAAATACAAATATTGGAATATTCTGCATACTACGAATACATGAAAAGCTTAATGAATGTTTTTGTGGGGAAATGTGAACATTTTCGATGAGAAGATAAATAATGCCTTGAAATTAACATTCAATTAATAATGATAATTATCAGAACCGTGTCTCTAAAGTAATACAAGAAGTGTTAATAAAATGCAATCTTTATTCATATTTCCTTTATCAGAAATCAGCAATTCCGAGTCACGGCACTAAATCAAGTGTAAGTTTTAATGCAACATTCATATAAGATAATTTCCGTCAATTTGTGTTTTCCTTTGCCTCCTTTTACTTATTACTGAGTTTTAGAATCTCATTACAGAAGCATTTTGACTTGAAACAAGATTATATTCTACTGAAACTATGCAAAAATCTTTTTTCTAAATGTAAAACTGCCATAAAGAATGAACCTGTTACAAATATTAAAATGTGTGTTTCCCGGTATGCGTGTTTTATGATTTCCTTATCCTTAACATAACCGTTAAACACATAGCGGTACTCTATAGTGACACACGTAATAAAGACCATGTTACTTAATTCATTAACCTGCTTTTAATTTTAGAGTTACATTTACTATTCTGCAATTCCCGCTCTCAACTTTTGCAAAATTATGTAGTTTTAACAACTACAGTTTAAAAAGCGTCTAATTAATGCTACTTTTAAGTACGTGTGTTCAAGTTTTTAACAATAAATAATTGGCGTCGGTTACATCCTTATTAGTGTTGTAAAATCAGGAAAAAACGTCTGAGCATTTTTTTATTGCGCTACAAAATTGTTATAAATTTTTACTTGAACTATAATATGCAGCGATGGGAGAAATAAAAAAATTCTACAAACGAATTTTATTGACATTTTGACTCTCTAATTTTGCTTTTACAGTAAAACTAGTTCAAATTTTGAATATTACTTACTAACATTGCTTAATTAATTTTGTTTGATCACGGTATGAGAATTGGCCAACTTTCGTTGTTAGTTCTTAGAAAAAATGGCCGTTCCTATAAAGTTGAAGGTGTCGTGCAAATTGCCTGGGATCGGAGTTAACGATCGCGAAAGTTTTCAATTAAAAGGAGCGTATTGATCAGTTTCGAGCAATGGAGCGAAAGAATTCAAAGGATTAAGTATACGTGCGGCTCGTATGTCTCGTTCGATCTCAATGTATCTCGTTTCGCCGTGATTTCGATAAAAAGCAATTAAAGCCACGCGCTCGTAACCGCTATCGAGGACGAATCGTTGCTTCGTTCGGTTATTCTGCTTTTCTTCCTGACGGGGTGCTATCGTGTCTGCCCATATCCACGTATACAACATTCGTATCTAAATCAAAGAAAGCTTAATGAGCGGCAGATTAGCTTCTGGTTAAGCGTCGATATGTGCCTCCTCTGCGTAAAACTTCACATACATGCAACGCTCTGTCCCACATGCGAATGTTCAGAATTTTCCGCATGCCTCATCTTCTTTCCCAGTCGTTGAGAAACTTGCAATTCGATGCGATTTTTCATTATCTCAACACATTCCATTTGATTCGAAAATTCGTTTTTACAATCATTTTGCGAAATTGTACCCTCCACAATTATTTTACGAAAATACTTTCCAAAATTATATTGCGAAAATACTCTCCAAAATTATATTGCGAAATTACTCTTGAAAATTATTTCGCGAAATTACTTTCCACAATTATTTGCTGAAATTATTTCCCGTATTTCGAGGAATGCAAGGAAGCGCGTTAATTACTGTATTGCATATACAGGCACGCAAAATTTGGGAATAGGGCTAAAAAGACCAGACCCTAATTTCGCGTGACGAGGTTTCGTGGCTTCTTGGCAGGATTTGAAGCCCTCTTTCATTCTGGCAGAAAATAATAATATAGCGTTAAAATTATTAGAAGCTGGGTCTTAACCCCTCTGACTCTTTGGAATGACCTTCGCTAATTCATAGAAGTTGATGACGCGTAAAGCGTTACAATGTGCCATGAAAACCGCGTTTAAAACCTTTGAACTTTTCTCACGTTATGATCAGAGTCAAACAATAGTTGACATTGAAAAGCAGTCGTTTCGCTCTCCTCGACACTTGTAATGACTTAATCAAATTGACCCGGCCTTCTTGCCTTTTCATTTCCAAAGAGTCCGTTATTCAATTAATCGATAAAGTACTCCATTAAAAAGCCTTTCACAATTTTCAAACGGATCCCGGCCAATTCAATTTCATTGCTGGGAAAATGCAGTTTCTGTCATGCGAAATGTGTCCTCGGATTTTTTATTAGCACTCCTCATGAGGAAAGATGTAAAAATTAAAGTTACTTTTCTTTAGTTCATTTTTTACTAATAACATAAAGTAAAATTGAAAATCAAAATCAACCAACCACTTTGTTGCGTAACCAAAGTTATTGTTTTTGGTGTAGAATTATGATTTTTGGTGTAGAATTATGATTTTTTTATTCAAATGATCCCGTGATATATAATCATAATTCCATACTTTAGAATTGTTATTTCGTAATTCAAAATCATGATTCTATACTTCAAGATTTTTATTTCATATTTCAAAATTTTTATTTCATACTACAAAATTTTTAATTCATATTTCAAAATTTTGATTCCTCAATTCAAAACCATGATTCCGCGACTTAAAGTTATGATTCCATACTTCAGAATCATTAATCGATGATTCAAATCTATGATTCCATTTCAAAATCCCGAAATCAAGGATTCAGAGCATGATTCCATATTTCAAAATTTTGATTCCTCAATTCAAAACCATGATTCCGCGACTTAAAATTATGATTCCATACTTCAGAATTATTAATCGATGATTCAAATTGATTCCATTTCAAAATCCCAAAATCGAGGATTCAGAGCATGATTCCATATTCCAAAATTATGATTCCACATTTCAAAATTATGAAGCAGAATTCTGTGTGACATTTGGGTGTTTATTCAAGAGCTACAAAAACAAAGAAACAAACGTTGGAATAAAGAATGATCAACATTGGACGAAACAAAGATAAACCTGCTTCTTTGTCTGAGTGGAGAAAGGGATTAATTGTGGTCATTAGTCAAAAGGATAGATGGAGAAATCAGGATTGTGTGAAATTGTTGACAGGTTTGTCAGTGTCTTGGGTCTATAGTAGCGGAATGAAATTAGAGCCATTAATCTGAGGAACTTAAGTTCGTGTCTTCCTGGAGCAATGAGGATTTGGTCTTTAGTCCCCAAAGAAAGCACGTCTGCACGTATTATTCGTATACCTTCCCTTGAGAGCAATTAGCCGCGTGCGGAAGCCGCCCACGTTGTGTCCGACAATTAATAGATAGGGGAGGATCTAATGCACGCGATATGTACTCAAGCGAGAATAGTAACTGAAGAATGGTTTGTCGGAGAAGGCTAAATTATATCATGTCAGAACGCTAATATGGCAATTGCTCTACTAATCTTGAATACCATCTAAATTAATAATCCATTCCTCCACGCTTCTAAGCAAATGCTAAATTGGACTAAAAGCAGGGTAGCTTCGCTTTAATTAATGAATTGAATGATTTTCCGTTCGGAATTTTATTTAAATTTCATTTCGATTTCATTTTGATTTAATTACATTTTCATTTTATTTTCATTTCGCTTTCATTTCATTTTCATTTTATTTTCATTTCGATTTTATTTCGTTTCCATTTCACTATCATTTCGATTTCATTTCACCTTCATTTTATTTTCATTTCGATTTTATTTCGTTTGCATTTCACTTTTATTTCGATTTCATTTGGCCTTCATTTCACTTTCATTTCACTTTCATTTCGCCTTTATTTACTTTCGTTTTGTTTTCACCCAACTTTCATTTCGCTTTCACTTTGCTTTTGTTTCGCTTTCATTTCACTTTCATTTCATTTTCATTTTGTTTTCATTTCACTTTCATTTCACTTTCATTTAGATTTCATTTCGATTTCATTTCGCTTTTATTTCGCCTTCATTTCGCTTATATTTCGCATTCATTTCGCTTTAATTTACTTTCATTTTGCTTTCGTTTCGCTTTCACTTTCATTTCAAATTCATTTCGTTTTCATTTCACTTTCATTTCGATTTCATTTCGATTTCATTTCGCTTTCACTTTGCTTTCGTTTCGCTGTCATTTCACTTTCATATCATTTTCATTTCGTTTTCATTTCACTTTCATTTCGATTTCATTTCGATTTCATTTCGCTTTTATTTCGCCTTCATTTAGCTTTTATTTCGCATTCATTTCGCTTTAATTTACTTTCAATTTGCGTTCGTTTCGCTTTCACTTTCATTTCAATTTCATTTCGTTTTCATTTTACTTTCATTTCGATTTCATTTCGATTTCATTTCGCTTTTATTTCGCCTTCATTTTGCTTTAATTTACTTTCGTTTTGTTTTCACCTAACTTTCATTTCGCTTTCACTTTGCTTTCGTTTCGCTGTCATTTCACTTTCATTTCGATTTCATTTTGATTTCATTTCGATTTCATTTCCCTTTTATTTCGCCTTTATTTCGCCTTCATTTCGCTTTAATTTACTTTCATTTTGTTTTCATTTCGCTTTCACTTTCAATTCACTTTCATTTCGATTTCATTTCGATTTCATTTTGCTTTTATTTCGCCTTCATTTCGCTTTAATTTACTTTCGTTTTGTTTTCACCCAACTTTCATTTCGCTTTCATTTCCCTTTTATTTCATTTTCATTTCGTTTTCATTTCACTTTCATTTCACTTTCATTTCGATTTCATTTTGATTTCATTTCGCCTTCATTTCGCTTTAATTTATTTTCGTTTTGTTTTCACCCAACTTTGATTTCGCTTTGATTTTGCTTTCGTTTCACTTTCACTTCAATTTCATTTCGTTTTCATTTCACTTTCATTTCACTTTCATTTCACTTTCATTTCACTTTCATTTCGATTTCATTTTGATTCCATTTCGCTTTTATTTCGCCTTCTTTTCGCTTTAATTTACTTTCATTTTCTTTTCACCCAACTTTCATTTCGCTTTCACTTTGCTTTCGTTACTCTTACATTTCACTTTCATTTCATTTTCATTTCATTTTCATTTCGTTTTCATTTTTTCATTTCGATTTCATTTCGCTTTTATTGTGCTTTTATTTCGCCTTCATTTCGCTTTAATTTACTTTCGTTTTGTTTTCACCCAACTTTCATTTCGCTTTCACTTTGATTTCTTTACGCTTTCATTTCACTTTCATTTCATTCTCAATTCACTTTTATTCCGATGTCGCTTTTAGTTCGTTTTTCAAATTATTGCAAAAGTGTCTCAAACAGTTTTGAGGTGACCTTATATCCTAAATTATCTTCTCAAGAAGTATTCTCAGCGAAACAGAATAAAGTTTTTAAGAAACGTTATTTTTTGTCTCGAAATACAATTGTCAGTACTAATTTGTCAACTAAATGGCTTGTAGATTTTTAAATTTTAACCAAGATGTCGAGCATTGCTTATATTCAGATTACCTACTAAAAAATTGAATCCAGTTTTTATAGCACACATTAAATTTTCCACAACAGCATAATTGATTCCTTATTATCCTTTATTTTACTTCTTTTTCCGCAATTCTACATTTTTCTTGATTCCTTTTTATTTTCATTACAATTCCACATCTTGCATCGTAATTTTCTGCTTTTTATTTTTACTCCAGTATTGTCATTCAGTTTGCGCTCGGTCGCATAAACTAATTCTGAATTAAAATAATCTTACTATTGGATCCAAAAATTGTGTATAAGAAGCAGGTGAACCGATACTTTAAAGAGGCACGATTCGCTATATAAAAAGAAAAGAACTCGAGTTTCTTCGGTTCTTTCAGCTTTTTTTATATTGCTTTTTCATTATCTGAAATCTCAAGTAGAACGGATTTGGTTGACCAAAGAATATTTCTTTTCTCTTGAACGAATTCACGAAATCTTAGAAGCTATTGGATCCAGTTGGAGGATGGGCAGAATGAGCCCCATGACGTCTGGCGCGATTGTATATGTGGTTCATCGTCGGTTTACCTAAACCGATCTCATCTGACGTTAGTTTAGATTGTTTAGACAACAGATTTCAACTAAACACGAAAGGACCGCTTCTTCAATGAAACTCCCTCCGAACTTATAAACCAAGGGTCTCACAAACACGTGCAACAGAAATTTAAGCATTTCTTGATGATTCCCACATGTTCGTAACATCTTCCCCTCTATTTTATGCTTTCTTTGCCTCACGCCAAACCAGCAGGCTCAATTTTTCTGTTTACTTAATTTTCTAAATGTGCTCTTGTGTACAAATCTTCTGTAAACTCGGTTCTAAAATCGTATCTCACATCCATTTTCATTTCACGAAATTAACTATAATTTAATTTAAAAAATATTTTATATATATGAATATATATATGAATATATATATCATATATATGAGTATTCTTTGTATAATGATTTTGCGAAAACTCAACAATTTATGATATTCTAGCATTAACTATTCAAATTTTCCCAGCATTTTATGTTAACAAAAGTTTTAGGTCACGTTTCGTTATTTATCGATATCACTGAAGAGATCAATGGCGTGGGCAATCAATGCCCTAAATAGCCAGAAATGCACAATAAGCCTAAAAAATTAATTCCTCTTTGAAATCTCCAAGGGGTAATTTTTCACGTTAAGAGTCTTTTGACTCTGGAGGCTTTCACTCTCCAACACCTTTCGAGTGCGAACAATATTTTAAACGATACTTAATCGAGTTCAAAAGACAAATAAACCTTCTTCTTGGAATCAGAGTTGAAAAGAAGGCTAGGGGAAAAGAAACTTGAGGGGTTTAAAAACACCTGGTCGACTTTTGAGAAACATTCGTGAATAGTAAAATCAATTCTATGCGGGCGTTAATAAATGCATTACAATTCTAAATCGTTACAAAACTTGACCATCACCGGGTGCTTTAAAATAAATTCAAAATACAAAACTTGAGGTTTTTTTTCACAAAGAAAAATCAACAATCAACTCTTGAAAATCAACAATGATCCTGGTTGTTTAGTGCGGTCCTCGGAACAAACTCGGGATATCAATCAAGGTGGGTATTTAGAGTGTTTTGGACAAACGAGCACAAATCCTCCATTTCAAGGTTCGGCGACCACTCCAACTATAGAAACTACTTGACTTTTGTTGTTGGAGTGAATCGAACTCGTAAAGGAAATTCGTTCCGGATGAAAAGCTCAAAGATTCAAAAGGACAGGGCACAGAGAGACACACAATAACAGGCTCGAGTGTCGTCAATGATGACTGCCAAACTAGGGACACTGTGTGCGATCCGGAAGTGACTGGCCTCCAGCTTCATCAATAAAATCCAATGATCAGCCTTTCCAAAGAAGTCACGAGTCGATTCTGACCGGGAAAAACCGACTTATAACAGCGGATGCTCTTTGTTTGGATAATAATTGCATGGCAATAAAAGTATCGCTGGAATTAGGTCAAACTCAAACAGGGAAAATCCGACTTTTTGATAGGTCGATTAAAAATTACTTCCGGGGAAATAAATCAGCTTTTGGTTCTGGGGGAGATTTCAAAAAGGTGACATTCTGGTGTTTTGATCCGGATTTTAGGTTTTCGAGAATTCGAACTATGACTAACTATGACTAACTATTCGAACTATAACTAATAAAAAATATTAAATGTACTATAATTTTTTTATCATATTAAAGAAAAATTTAAGAAATAGCATAAAGATGCATAAATAGCATAAAGATGCATAAACAGCGGCATAAAGATGCGGCTAAATTAGTTCCAACAGTTTTTTCATTTCTCTGGAATACGAGATCTTTTAATCCTTTTTTTGTATTTCAATTTTCCGCGAAATATCGATTACGTATCAAAGAACATCGATTTAATTATTCGTTATCAAACGAAACGAGAACAAACAAATTTTTGTTTGTTTGAACAAAAATATTTAAAATTTTTGTTTTACCCAAACAGAAATTTTTGTTTGGGTAAAACGAATCCTTGTCGACTGAGAACGTGAAGAAGCTCACCCAATAATTATAAAAATGCGGGAAATTGGCGTCAATCGAGTCTTTTTTATAAAGGGGTCAGAAGAACGGTGTTGAGGGGTTAATGACTCGGTGAAAAGTTCATTCCCTCGGAGACGAGGGTTGGATAAAAAGAGGACTTCTGAGGACATATAGAGCACCTGGAGGTATGCGCTCGAGAGGGTGGAAGTAAGATTTCTTCAGCTACCAAGACTCAAAGTCAAAGGCCCGGTGGATTTTCACATTGACAAGGATGTCCCCTTGATAGTTTCCGAAGAGCGTGACGACGAGCTTTCACATGGATCGCGAAGTGACCGGATATGAGTCTCCACTTTGCACTCGTAAAAGATGTGAGGGTGAATAAGACTCGAGCATGAAACATCACTGACTCCCTAGCGTGGAGTCTGCCCACTTTCTCGATGGAAAGGATCGCGTGCAGCACAAGCGTAATGCACACTTCTTTTCCCTTTCGATTCCTCTTCTTCTGCTTCATCTATTTCATCTCATCCACCCATGTGAGTGCGTGTTCCCTATGAGTCACCTTTGAATTACAACTCAGCAACAACTACATGCACACTGATATTTACTCATCTCATTTTTGCATCTCATTTTCGCATCTCATTTTCGCATCTGATTTTCACATCTGATTTTCGCATCTGATTTTCGCATTTGATTTTAACATCCAATATTTTGAAACGAACGTATATTTGAAACATTTCAAAAAAATAGGGTTGTGGATGTTCTTCATTATCATGTCTTCATAGTTTCAAATCAAATTCAAAGAAATTAATAGTTTCAAACAAGTTCCTTATAAAAGAACGAAGAATTCGTGAAATTGTGAAATTTTTCATACGCTTCTTCAGTTTGGAAAAACGATTGAAAAAAGAAGAGAATGGAGTTTAAAAAACATGAATGAAAGTGTGTTTGCGCATTATTGCGGTGACCTGTGTTTTCTGCTTTATTCTTCTGTTCTATTTTCTTTGATTTTTCCATTCCAACTGGGGAAATACCTTCTATTATTCTGGTATCTTTTTGATTGAAACTCTCTGTGGATTCTGGAATTTTCTTTTGTGTACATGAGATACCTGGGACGCAGGATTCTTAACAAGAGCGTTTGCTCTAAAGTGAAGACGTAAAAAGGGAGATTAAGCAAAAGTCCTTTGTCATCAAAAGGTGCACTGAATGACGATTGAAGAGTCTGAAATAAATCGTTGGATTCTTTAGGTAATGTAGATAAAGAAGCTCATCCGAGTTCTGTCTTATCGTCAAAAACTATCTAGAGGATGATATAAAAAAGGTGGATCCCAGGTCGATCCGAACCACAGGCTCGGACAGGGAATCCCCATGGTGTCAATCGTAAATGGACTCGGAACGGAAAATGACTCGGAAAAGAATCAAAATCCGATTCAATCTTTAGGGTGATTGGACATTTTTCGGTATTGGAGTTCTACAGAATTCTACGGAAATTTTTAATGGTTAAAATTAAATATTTTCTAAATTGAACTTTTCGAGACGAATTTTGTCAGATTAGCATAAAATTTCAATTTTATTTCAAATTCTCGTGGAATTTGTGTTGTAGAGATAAATCAATCTCTCCTGTGGGCAAAATATCAACGTGTTGCTTTTCTTTTCAATACTCTTTCTCTGAAAACAAGCTCGTTTGTTCACGCTTGTTGAGCCGTTTAATTAATCTTCCGAGCAACTTTTTTTTTCGAGAAACAGAGCCGGATAGAATGAAAATTAACGAGTCGAAAAGTGGAACTCACCCATTAGTGGATAATCGATTGATAGTTGTAAGCACTTACCTGAAAAAAAGAAACAAAAATTGATTTCAGTGTACTAACGAATCTATTTTATCTGTGTATTTTTGTCTTAATATTATAAACTTTATATTTATGATACAAGTGCATGAAATAGAAAACATGCGTGTGATACAAACGCTAGTTTTTGCGATACCAGTTTTGTAAAATTGGATGAAAAACTATTGTTGTAAGTCTCTTAATCCTAAAAAATGTTGAGAGAAAAAATAATTGGAAGAAATGAAAATGTTGGATGTTAAATTAATATTAATAACTGTTGTTTATAAGCATGAAAAAAGCAAATAAAATGTATGAGAGATTGCTCCGAGAGATGGCGGGACTTCAACATTGGTGGAACACGTGCGCAGGCACAGCTTTGTGACGCATGCGCAATTGCAGCTGTGTGTAAAGTATCGACTCGACGCATGCGCAACTTGAACTGTGCGTAAAATAATCTACTTCACAGATTGATTAAAAGGCATTATTCCTTTTAATCAATCTGTAAATTATTTACACAAAATATTAAAATAATATTAAAACATTAAGAATGTTCAAAGTTCAAATACTTTATTCTTGCGAGGAAAGAATAAAAGATAAAGAATAAAGGTAAAAGATAAGAGGAAGAAGTTTAAGGTTAAAAGAGCGCAGTAAAGTAATGAATGGAACAGAAAGAGAATGAAAAAATGGAGAAGAGGAAACGATAAATACTACAAAATTGAAGTGATTTTAATTAAAGATTCCTGATTTTAGAGCATTTGAAAGAACTAAAAGGCAAGCGACGTGTGAGGTTTTCCACGTGGTTAGACTGAAAGAAACGGTCCAGGTTTTAAGTGGGTGTCCAAGAGATAAGAGTCCTGGATTGCAGGTATTACAGCTCGATAAACCCTCGTGTTTATTCGAGGCCTTGATTCCCTCGTCTCAACCGACACCATCTTCTCCCACTTTGCACCCTTTTCGGTTTTTGACCCCAAATTACTGACCTCGCAGAATATCATACAGTTCCACAATCATAAAGTTCCATAACTTTATAAAAAGATATACAAGTTCCGTAACCTCAAAAAGTTCTGTAACCTTAAAAAGTACCATAACCTTAAAAAGTACCATAACCTTAAAAAGTACTATAACCTTAAAAAGTACCATAACCTTAAAAAGTTGTGCAAGCTGAAAAAAAGTTGCGCAACCTTAAAGGAACTCTGCGTATATTATTCATCTTTACGACTGCCACAAACAATACTGGCTTAATGTAACTTATAAAGATTTCCTTGCTACAATTTATCACCCCTCATAATTTGCTCCTCGCATTATTTGGATGCAATGAGAAGCACACTGGACTGGATCAAGGTTTGCATTAATGAAAGATCTTATCTTTGAAAGCATTCATGAAATCGTGTTAGAATAACATATCATTTTCACACCACGAGTCCTTGAGACTCCAAGAAACGTAATCCGGAGCTCATGATCCTGATATTTAATTTTGAATACAGCCTAGAGTGCGAGGGCGAGTGATATTAAGCGCACTGGGATCATTATATTCGCCTGAAGAATGCGAGAAGAGAATGAGAACAAGGACAGTGGTGAGGAGCAAGAGGAAGAACCTTTTGATTAGATTTGCTGTAGTACGCCCACTTGTATCACGTATTAGCATTTACGCTTAGAGGTGTCTATTACCGACGTGAATTGTTGTACTCGAGTTTCTCTAAACACACACTACCGGTCAAAAACGTGGGTTCAGTTTCTTTATTCTCTTATGCTCAAGAAATCAGCTTTTTTCTCACACCTGCACTATTTTGACGTCTTTACGACCTGCTAAACAAGTCCAGAATCCGTCTTCTCAAGACGTTCGTGGGTGCACAAAGTCCACTCTTTAGGTCTAGGGATTAAAAACTGCCATTTGAGTCTAAGGATTAAAATTAGCCGTATAAGTCCAGGGATTAAAATCTACCATTTAGGTCTCTTGATTAAAATCTGTCATTTTAGGTCTAGGGACTAAAATCTGTCGTTTTAGTTCTAGGGACTAAAATATAACATTTTATGCCAAGAGAATAAATGTTGTGATTTTTGGCCTAGGGACTAAAATCTGTCATTTTATGCCAAGGAAATAAAATTCGTTATTTTTGGCCTAGGGATAAAAATCTGTCATTTTATGCCAAGGGAATAAAATTTGTCATTTTTGGCCTAGGGACTAAAATCTGTCATTTTATGCCAAGGAAATAAAATTCGTCATTTTTGGCCTAGGGATTAAAATCTGTCATTTTATG
>WNHD01011339.1:0-13377 GCA_011057455.1 Ganaspis sp. Gsp50 | reverse complement strand
AAAATTCTAGTTGGGAACTGTAGAACTATTGCCCGGCTGCCCAGAACTCTAGTTAGAAATTCCTTTTTGAAAAAAACACCTGCCAACTTCACAGGAGTCCACGAGGGTGGCTTAAATAGTTTTTAGTTTGGACTCACCAAGTAACAGGAGCTTGAGTTCCCGCCTGGCATCACGTTTATCCCTCCTAAGTTGGCGCTCAATCTCCTGGTTGATCCGTTTCTGTTCCTTGGCCTCTTCCGACAGGCAACACGCCATGATTCAGGGCACTGGGATCCTCCTCGACGGGAGGAGGGTGTGTGAGGGGGGAGGGAGCCACAGAGTAGGCCGCCCGATCGCGAACTCTTGCTCGTCGTCGTCGTCGGTTCGACGTGTATTATCTCGCCGACGTGAACAACTTTTCGTCTCGCCTTCTTGTCGCCGTTTTGCTGGCTTTGCACCCGCTGCCACTGACCTCCTAATTCCTGATTCAGCCTCTTGCTCTTGAACCTCGTCTTCCCACTTGGACTTGGACTCTCTAATTTCCACTTTTCACTTTGTCTTTCGAGTTTTTCCTTCAACTTCAAGGGATCTTCTCAATTAGGTTTCCTCTCTAGAGCTTCTGGTTTTAGTTCTAACTTCGATCTCTTAGTCAAAAATCCTATCTCTTAGAGCTTCTCTTCTTTTTTATATCTTTAATTAGTTTCTATTTTTCAGTTGGAGCTTCTTTCACTTAAAGCTTTTTTCACTTGGAGCTTCTTTCACTTGGAGCTTCTTCCACTTAGAACTTCTTTCACTTGGAGCTTCTTCCACTTAGAGCTTCTTTCACTTGGAGCTTCTTCCACTTAGAGCTTCTTCCACTTAGAGCTTTTTTCACTTAGAGCTTTTTTCACTTAGAGCTTCTTTCACTTGGAGCTTCTTCTACTTAGAGCTTTTTTCACTTAGAGCTTCTTTCACTTAGAGCTACTACCTTTCAATAAAAGCACTTGCAGTTATTAATTTTCAAAATTGAAGCTTTTGGAAGTTTAAATCAAAACTTGTATCTTTCAGATAAAGTTGGCTTCCAGTTGGAGCTATTTTTTAATTAGAGCTTCTATCTTTCAGTTAGAGCTTCTATGTTTCAATTAGAGATTGTGTTTTAGAGAATTTCAATGTGTTTCAAGTGGAGCTTCTGTTTCAGTTAGAGCTTTTGTGATTCAATTAGAGCTTGTTTTAGAACTTGTGTTTTCAGTGAGAATCTGTGGATGATTGGGGATTTGTTTGGAGTTTTTTTGGTTTTGGACCTGCAGCACGACTTGGCACGCTGATCACCTCTTTCACATGCGGCAGAGCACTCCTGACAGGGCTGGACGACGCCAGCGACACAGGCAGACACACCGACACACTGGCAGACAAAACGCGAACCGGTCACACGCGCTCCTTGGTGCAACAATTCGCCGATTTGACACTTTTCACACTTTCTCGAAGATGACGAGGACGTGAATTCCGGCGACCCGTCGACCACCCTGGTGGTCCTTGGGTCCCTCACCCTGCACGCTTGCTCGTACGCCTCGTTCACTCGACTCCCGGCGCGGTTGGGTGTGGTAACCCACCGCGCGCGCTCTCTTCTCTCTTCCTCTGTCTTTCACTCTCTCACTCTGCCTATCTTCCACTTTCTCACTCCGTTACTCTCTGCCTTCTTTCTCTGTCCTTTTTCCAACTCTATCTTTTTCCAACTCTATCCTTTTACAACTCTATCTTTTTTCAACTCTCTCCTGTCACTCCGGCCCCTTTCTGTTTCTATTTTTCACTCCCTCACTCTGTTTTTCACTCTCGATGTAATCCTTTTTAGGTTTATCTGCCTTCAACTGGGTTTCTATCTCACACGAGATTTTGCTTCTCTGTTGGTTGTCTTTCAGAAGGTTTTGCTTTTCGGTGTCTGTCTCTCACTCGTCTCTTGTTGCTATATTCCGTCTTGACACGCACACACACACACACCAGTGACTCGGTTATCTATGAACGATGTAGTGTCACACACGCAGGCCAATCGCCATGAACTTCGCCGAAGGTGGAAAAGGAAATCGTCTGCTTGCACACCAACAGCCGGTGCAAAGCTTAGGAAATGTTTAACGTGCTTGACTCGAGCTCGGCTCTTTATTAACCCTCGCTCTCCGAAAATCCTGTTAGGCCAAACCAGATTGGTGAAGCCCATGCAAAGACGGCTCGTCGTCGAGGTAACAGTCAGAGCGTTCGGAGGCGCACGTGTCCACACTAACAAGATTAGAAAATCAGCCAAAGAGGAAGCTGAGCGGTTGCCACAATCTGCCGAGAGGAGGCACGGACGATGGCACAACTTTTGAGTTTTTAGGTTAAAAATCCCTTTTTTACCTCGAGATGACACTCGTCTGTCTTTTCTGATTCTTTCCCCTCTTTTATTTCACTTGCTATGCTATTCTCCTGTCGGATACTTTTCGTATTATTTTCGTAGTTATATCCGTAATTCCTCGTTTAGCTACTTTCCTTGGCAATTTCCTTTGTATGTTTCTTCCTTCTGCAACTATTTTTCATTCTTCGGCTATTTTTGCTATCTTCGCTATCTTCTTTACATAAATATTGTCACTTCCTTTCGTATTTTCAATTCCTTTTATGGGCATTTTTTGTAGCAAATTTTGAGTACCTTTTGTAATAACTTTTCATTTACTTTTCACTACTTTTGCAACCTTTTTTTAATTCCTTTTCTAACTATTTTTATGTCGTTTGCAACCACTTTCATTCCTTCTGTAATTCTTCATTAATATTGTAACTACCGATTTCTCCAATCATAACCATTATCCACGTAACTACTGTCCATTCGTTCTGTTAACACTTTTATTTTCTAACAACCTTTTGTCCCTTCTGCAATTACTTTCCATTTGTACCTAATTTCTTATTTTCACGAAAATCCTGATCTTGTCACTATTTTCTTCACTCTTGTCACTCTTGGTTTCCTTTTTCAACTCTTTCGTTTTGTAGACTCGATCGTCTCTCTCGCACTCGTAGGTTATAAATTTCGTCTGTTTCTCTTTTACACGCTCACATGCCAGAAGTTGCTCCAGTTTGCTTCATCCATTGGGAAGCGCATCGTCAATCTTCTCAGCAGCTTCTAAAAACCGTAAAACACTCTATAATAAACGCAATTTCACTCGCGAGATTAATGAGACATTCACTAACTAATAAAGTCAAAACCGCCTTCACAAGATGGCGTGTTTTGCCGGTTCATCAGAGACGCATTAACTGCTTTCGCACCCCGTTCTTATCAATTTTTTTTCGTAAAATATTTTACTACGTTTTATAATTCGTATTTTTAAAAAGTAAAAAGTAGAAAATAGTATTTGTGATTAATAAATTTAAAATCTGATGTAAATTATATCGCAAGAATGTCAAGGGACAATACTTAATATCTAAATAAATAAATTCTAAAACCAAAAATTACAAAATATTTGTGGGAATATTAGAGAGGAAGAAATATTAGATACTTTCTAAACCTTGGATTTCATATGAATGTGTTAACAGAAAGTTCCTTTTATTGTAATTTTATCATTGAAAATGTTATAAAAGATGATTTTCGAAACCCGAAATGAAGTGAAAGTCAAAACATCAAATCTTAAATGCGGAATATTAAAAAAACTGAGCAATATTAATATAACAAAAATAATCATTAATATGTATTATACTGTTAAAAAACAAAAATTATAAATGAACTGAAATATTATAAAAAAGGATATCCATAAAAAATTATCAAAAGTAATATTAAGTTTGAGTTAACATTCAGTATTCAACTTGTTCTACTAAAATCAATTATATTCAAAATAATTTTCATTAAGTCAAAATAAAATAAAAATAAATAAAATATTAAAATGTTAAATTGAAAATTTAATTTTTCAAAACAAATGTACTACTGATGAATATTTTTATTAACAACTTGAAAGAATAATAAACATATCCTGATTTGAGGGTGTTTTAAATAATATAAAGATTCTGTTGTAATAAGCAGTTGTCTAGTGACAAAAATTAAATTTAAATGTAATTCAATTTTCCCCAAAGCTCTTCCTGCATCCTTGAATTTCTGAATGTTAAGCTCAAGATCGTATGAAACACATAACTGAACATTACCTTCAAACTTGCCAGTTCTCTTTGGTTTGAACTTGTAAAACAAACAAAGCCCTTGGCATTGATTTTTAAGCAGATTAGGATTAGGAGGGGCTTCTCGCTTACTATAATTTGTACACATGCTTCCGCGGAATCGTGATAAATTTAATACTGGAATTGGACAAAGCCATTTTGTCACTTCTTATCGACCTTGTTCAATAATACTTAATTCCATCTTGCGTTACTATTTCTTCAAATAATCGTCATTCGATTAAAAACGAATGAGTATATTACCAGCTAAAACAAAAACGTAAAAAACAATAAAAATATAATCAACTGAACAATACAAACAAAATAAATTCAACAAAGCTAGTGTAACATTCAAAATACAAACAAATACAAACAAAAGGATTCATAAAACAAAAGAATAAGTTAAACAAAAGAATATCACAAGAGATTAACGTATGATATAACAGAATAAAAACGTAAACAAAGCATTATTAATAGATTTAAAAAAATAAGTTACAGTTTTATTTATTGTCAAGAATAAACAGCCAATTTTACCAGTTTTGTTCAACGGTCCGATAACCTACAAATTTACATTACTTTTCTCTTTCAAGTTCCTGTTGAAAAAACTGGTAAAATTTACTTCAAGGATTTGGCCAACTGCTTAAATTATTAATGCAGAGAACGAAACTTTGTTAAAGTTCAAGATAAGAAAACTCATTAAAGCACGAAGCTGTTGGCAAAACCAGTTCAAACTTGACGAACAAAAAATACGTTACTTTTTGAAAGCAAACAAAACATAACCTTTGAACTGGAAATGGATCTTTGCGGAAGTGGATTTTTGACTGGTTAAAATCTTCCTAGGATCACAATGGTTCATTACAAACCACTATCTATTTATTGTTATCGATATTTAATCGAGACAGACAGTAATTACAATTATAGAAGCATAGTATTCGTTACTATAGATATTATACTTTATACTAAGGTTATGGATTCCAGTAGAATTAAACAACATGACGTAAAAATGACAAATGAAATAACAATGGATAGCTAATAAATTGATATACTGATCACCTGTATAAGTAATTTGTCGACAAAATAACTCGATTGATACGTGATTTCACTGATTTCACATGCAAACTTCAACAAAATCATTTTCAAATTTCTCTTAAAATGCGCACAGTCTGAACTTAGCAATTTATGCACTGTCGATTTATTATCGATTATGAATCGATACATGTGGCGCCAAAATTTAAAAAAATTTAAATCGTGATCGTCAATTTTTCATTTTAAAATAATTTCATCTTGTGCTTTTAAAAAAAAAATAATAATAATAATGATAATACAAATATAAACCATAATTGATAATAATTATAATATAATAATTATTTTCAAATAATACATCTTTTTGAAACAGAAATCTTTTATAAATAAAATTCTGTTGCGAATAATAAATTAATAATAATAAATTCTGTTATAAATTGTAAATCTATTGTAAACAGAAATATTTCTAAATAGAAATTTTTTCAAATAACAAGCTTTGTTTCTAAAAAGAGATACTTTTTTTTAAAATCAAACATTATTTCTACAAAGAATACTTTGTTGCAACATTTGTAAATAAATGTTACTTATTTATAAATAAAGAATTCCTATTTGTATAAAAAAAACAAAAAGAATGCATATTTTTTGTAAAACAAAAAGTACAACTAAAAAGAATTCACACTTTTTATAAACATTATACTTTTTATAAATAAAAAAATCCATTTTTATATTCTTAAAAAAAGGAACTCCAATTTCTTTTCTTAAAAACAAAGAATCCTTGGTTACTATTTTATAATAAATAAATAACAATTATTGGCCATAATATAAAATTATGAGAGAAAATCCTGTAATCCGTATGTTACCTTATTTCTTTCATAAGATGCATTGTAAAATTTAATCTGTGCGCATTTTAATAGATCTTACAATTAATCATACAATTTTAAATACTTTCAATTAGGCGCAACTTAAGCTAAAACGCTAGAAGTATCTCACAGTTCACGCAATGATAGAAATAACATTTTATCAAAAAATCAACTAGATTCACAGCATAGTCTTAAATTTATCAATTATAGAAAATAGAAAATGTAAACTGTTATTAAAAATTTCAACATTTTTAGTCTGATTTATGTCTCCGAATGTTTAAAATCCAATTGGACTGGAAACTATTTAATTTAAAATCTAATTTCTAAACATCGAGATTCGTAGGTCTCGAGTCTTTAAAACTAGAAGTTAAAATTCTTCCGAATATTTCTTTAGACATCTTTCTAGGACATCTTTCTAGAACATTTTGTAAATACATTTTCCTTAAATCAGTATTCAGTTAAAGAAAAAAACTTTAAAATAGTAAGTGATTTTTGGAATAATTGTTGATAAGACTGTTGTAAATTGTGTTTTAAAATTAATTTTCAAGAGTACGCTGTAAAAATAATCATTCAATAAATACACATTTTCTGACAGTATAACAATAGATTAAAAAGTTAAAATTTTAAAAACGATGATCTCGTGTTTTTGTTCTCTTACACTAAAGTGCAAATAATTCTAGATGAAAATTGGAAAACCTGAACCGGGAGGTTTCATCGTAGATACTATTTTAATAAAAATAAGTAGCAGCAAAAAGAAAAAAGAAAAGAAAAAGTAATTACAGCTGCCGCTTAAAAAAAGAGATATACAAAGGAGATACTTTTACATAATTATCAATCTGTCATATATGAAAATCGTAAATAAAATGTAGATATGCAGTCATTAAATAGATCCCATTAGTAGAATAATAAAAATGCGTTTCATTCAACAAGTCTGAGCTGTCATCGACAACACACGAGTATATATCAAACATGTATAATGCAATATATAATGCAGTCCAGTGCCTTCGATTTCAATTAGAGAAGGAACTTAATTAGGATTTTGTCGTCTAATGGGAACTATTGCCATTTTGGTGTTTTCGTATTTTTTTTTTACATTTTGCTTCCATCTTTTTTGCTTCATTATAGAGGAAGCATTGGTTTTTTTTTTAATGAAGCTATCCTAGCTCTTTAAATGAAGCTAGTTACCCTATTTGACGATAAATTGGACCATGATTAATTTGGCATCTTCTCGGTTTTTTTTTCAAATAGCCTAAGATTTACAATAATTATTTCTTAACAGCGAATTCGGTGGCCGCAAAGTTACTTCATAAAATATTCTTAAAAATTATTCATCTATGTACAATTTCATAAAATAGTATTAATTTAATATTATAGACTTTTATATTATATAATTGCGTGTATGTAGATAGGTATTATATTATTTATTAAATATCTCATTTGATTAGTGATGCATATCCTTGATAATCGATATGAGAGGACAATTCCATACTAAAAAGCAGTGAATGTCGGTTGGCACAGACAGTGGCTGGTTAAGGCACTCTGGGCTTGATACTCGGCAGTACCTCCAGCAAATACTATCTCAATTGTTACGACAATACCTCTAACAGTCCCGTAATTCGTTTCAATTATTTCTCCTTTACCTTAATCAATTCTCCTATTAATACCTTGTCTGACTGCACGATTCTCACTTTTTTTCTTTAACGCTTCGACTATCCTTAAAAAATACGCTGTTCCTGTGAGCATTGGAGTGTATTTTGCGAATTGAGCAAACCATTCACAGAGGCTTCGTGAAATTCGCTGGAAACATCCCCTTCTCGTTGGTGCCTTCCTTTATTCCCATCAGCCATCCCTCCTCCTGCAAAAAACAAAATATTTACTAAATCATCCACTATTAACTTCTATTTACTTAACTTTACTAATTCTTTACTAATTCTAACTTTTACTAATTCATGGACTATTTATTAATTCACAAAATATTTATTCATTCGAGACTATTAATTAATAAATCATCGATCAATTCATAAACTACTTTAACAATTCACAAATGATTTACAGATAACTTAAAAATCGGACTCATTTTTAAATATAAAACAAATTTTTAAATGATAAAATAAATTTTTAATTAATAAATCATTGGTCAATTCATAAACTACTTTAACAATTCACAAATGATGATAACTTAAAAATCGGAATAATTTTTAAAATATGATAAAACAAATTTTTAAATGATAAAATAAATTTTTAAATGGTGAATTTTCAAATGATGAAATAAAATTGTAAACGATAAAATAAACTTTCAAATAATAAAATAAACTTTTAAATGAATTAATTTTTAAATGACAAATCAATTTAATTTTAGAAATACGAACCTGCTCTTCTGGATCGTCGTATTCTACAACACGGATAATTTCTCCGACTTCAAATGAAAGTTCGTCGACGTCTTCTCGATTGTATTTGTACGTTGCCTTCACCCTGTACAGAACACCTTGTGGCAAATTGTCAGTTGTCGCCCCTGCAGATAAATCGGTACCATTTTCATATTCCACCTCTAAAAATTATTGAATTTGCTGCCATTAAGTATGGATTTGTGCCATTAAATCTGCATTTTCTACAATACCATGCACGCAATGGCAGGCAAATTTTAATCACATTTTTCCCGATCTTTATACAAAAATATATAACATGTCAAATTTATCGTATTTCCCTTTCTGTGTGTTATTAATTATTTTTTAATATTTTATTTATCTTATATTTACTTTCTTTTATATTTATTCTCTCTTCTATTTCTTTCTTTTATATTTCTTTTATATTTTATTTTTACTCTTATACTTATTTTATCTTATATTTATTTTATCTTATATCTCTTTTCTCTTATATTTATTTTCTCTTATATTTCTTTTCTCTTACATTTATTTTCTCTTATATTTCTTTTCTCTTACATTTATTTTCTCTTACATTTCTTTTCTCTTATATTTATTTTCTCTTATATTTATTTTCTCATTTAATTTCTATTCTACTAGTTCTCTCTTATATTTATTTTTTCTGTATTTTTAAAAACTACTAAATATTCTTAAAAACTTTTAAATTCTTTAAAAACAATCGCTTCCTTTCAGAGGAAGTTTAATTTTTTAATTTTCTTTCCATCGCTGAGAAAAGAGTTTAACTTTGTTTAAACAAAGTTTGCCTTATACCAACTTAATCTCGTTTACTTAAAAAACTCAATTTCATAGAATTTGAGCTTTAGGCTATAATATTATTAATTTTGTAAACTTTGCACTTTTTACTATTTATAATGATAAAAATGTTTGTACTGTTTATGCCATTTTTACTGAACATAATATTTTTACGTTAGTCATTTATTTTATTAATAAATGAATGAGATTTTATTTTTTCCTTATTCATTTTCTTTATTTTATTTTATTTAAACAGTGAACGGGCTTACAAAATTAAAAAATACCCTTTCGCGCCTTGTTTATTAACCAAGTGCGGTCAAAGTGAATTAATTTTAATAACGTTTAATAACGTTTAAAACGTTTAATAACGTTTAAAATGTTTAATAACATTACAAACGTTTAAAATATTTAATAACATTATAAACAATGCATCCTCCAGGAAGAAACAAAATTAAACTATTTTCTCAGTTGAAAGAAGCAAAAACACTAAACTTTCACAGCACCAAAAAAGACTGATTAACAAAATTAAATTTGTAACAGATTAGCTACAACACATTTTAGTTGGAGATTATGTAACAAAACAAAAGAAAATCATTCGTATACAAAATACTCACCAACTGGAATATCGTACAGTTCTTCGACTTTTTTGGCAGGTAAAATTGCATTTTTCGAGGATTCTTCTTGATTATTGAGGGAGTTATCATTACTGTTAGCGTTGCTATTAGCGTTGCTGTTAGCGTTGCTGTTGGCATTGCTGTTGGCATTGCTGTTAGCATTGCTGTTAGCATTGCTGTTAGCGTTGCCATTTAATTGAGTCGTTGGCGAGGAATCTCCAGTGGCAGCTGCTGTGGAGTCACCCAAAGCTGTAACACGCAACAAACCACACTCAAACCACACATTAATCTTTCTTGCATTACGAGAAATAAACTGCAATTTTCAATTGAGCATTTTTTTAAAACTCTTGGTTAAAAACGACAAGAAGCACAGATCTCTCAATGCAAATTATTAGTCCATTTATTCACAAGTATTATCGATATTATCCTCATATGAATGCAAATTACCTGTTGAAATGTTGTTAAGAGCCGGCTGTGTGTTGATAATCAACCTGAAAATTAAAATTATATTTCAATAATCGAAATTTTCAACACAAGAATAAAAAATAAAAGATAAATAAATAATAAAATAAAATATACATCTTTCCCTTCTCTTATATTTTTTTAAATTAATTTTCTAAAAGAGCTTCATGAATAAAAGAATACGCGATTTTGGTTGCCAAACTTTAGGCTTTAACTATTTTTTTATGAAAACAGCAATATTATTTTTAATTAATAAAATAGAACTATTGATTAGAGGGATAAATTCAATTTATTTTAATATTATTTTTACTTTCTGAAACGTCGACAAATGTATATTCAAATAGCGAGAAAAATGCAACAAATGTTTCCGAAATGGTTGTCTGAAAGATTCGGGGCAAATTGAAAATAACTAAAAGTTTGAAAAAAATAATTTTAAATTAAAAACGAATATGTATAAAAAATATAATAATTAAAAATACACTGTGAAGTTTAAAAAAATACGGCTAAAATAAAAGAAGAATGACAGTCAACTGAACAAAGAAAAAACAACAACAAAAACGAGAGTTTAATTTTAACTCGCAGGTGAAAAAAAGTAAGGATAAAAAACTATTATCTTAACAAAATAAAATATAAAATGAAAAAAGTGACTTAAAGAACTAAAAGTTTCATCTACGTTTCAAGGAAATATGTGAAAAATTAAGGTTGAGAAAAAGAAGAGAAATAACGAAAAAATTTAATAAAAAAAAATTATACATTTGATAAAAAATAAATTTAATAAAATAAAATAAAATAGAATTTAACTACTCTAAATTACAAAAAATATTCTGCTCTACTTTAAAAATGACTATTTGTTACTAAAAAACAACAAAAAAAATCAATAGAAATTATATTTATCATCAAAGTAGCTGCAAATTTTCATTTTTATAAATTTCTGACATTCTCTTGACTTATTTTACATTTTTCTTTATTCTAGGAGAATTTTGAAACAAATTAAACTCTGTACGTTGAAAACAATAATTTTTTTTATTTGCAAAAAATTAACGCCTAATATCTTTTCATAAAAATTCCCTTACTTTTGTATTTATTTTTAAAATCGATTTCTTCTCTTTATCGTATTTCAAACTATTTAAATTTTGAATCAAATAATAATAAAAACGTTTCAAGAATTTTTGAAGCATGTATCGTAAAACTAATAATTAAAGAAATATCATTCTATTCAGTAAGAAGTTACCCATTTAATTTAATTACCAATTTTAAATTAATAAATAATAACAACAAAAATAATAATAATAATAAAAACGTACACAAATAATAATAAAAACGTACAAAAATAATAATAATAAAAAGGTATACAAATAATAATAATAAAAACGTACAATAATAATAATAAAAACGTACACAAATAATAATAATAAAAACGTATACAAATAATAATAAAAAAAAAACGTACAAAAATAATAATAATAAAAACGTACAAAAATAATCATTTCTTCCTAAACTAAAATTTAAAATAAGTATCAAAAACATACGAAAAGTCTTCATATCAGCACATTTTATTAATTTTACTTTTTAGAAACTAAAACTACAATTTTTATTTTAAAACTGAACACAAAATTTGAACTCCTGAGAAATTTAATTTACGCAGAATTATTGTTTCCACCTGGTTCAAGTCCACAACGTTTTATCAACGATAAAAAAATATATTAATGTCATCAAGCGAAACATTATAAACATTATTGCCTACAATATTTGTTAAACAAATTTGTTAAACAAAATACATTTCAAAAAATCAAACAAAATACATTTCAAAAAAGCCTTTGAGATAAAAATGTGAACGAAAAAATAGACCAATAATTTTAATTTAAATCGTTGATCAAAAACGTCGTGGACTTCAGCTTGGTTTGTTTCCAAACTTCTGAACCAGAAAAAAAAAAGTAATAAATAAAACTCACACAGAGTATAAAATTCTGAAAAAAATAAATAAATAAAACTTACGCAGAATTATTATTTCTAAAATTCCGAACCAGAAAGAAGTAATAAATAGAACTTACACAGAGTCTAAAATTCTAAAAAAAAATGAAAAAACGAAATAGATGAAACTTACGCAGAATTAGCGTTTGGGGATTTAGGTGACTGTGAGTCCGAGTTATTTTTCAAGCTGTAAGAGCCTCTTTGACTGTCGTTGGCTAGTTTATCGACTATCGCCTCGAGCTCCGAGAAAACCTGCATTGATGGATAAATCATTAGGATCAGCGGTGAATAATGGTTCTTAGCAAGTATTAACAACGTCATTTGAGTGAATAGCTCGAGGTGATTTTTACATAATCTCAGGAAAGATTGTAACGTACCTTGGCACTTTCGGCATGAAAAACTTGTTCTGCTGCAAAAAGTGTCTGGAGATTAGTGACCAGGAAAAGAACACGTGAATCGTACAAGGCCGGTAATTCGTCGTGCAGTTCTGAATTTAATTGTTCGTAGGTTCTCTTAGCCTCATCCAGCTGCTCTTTTCCCCTTGTTACTTTCAGCTCGTCCCTTTTCTTTGGATTACTTTGTAGCGATTGGAAAGCGTGCCTTTGACTATCGTAATCCACCAATTTTCTTCCCCGTTTGTCCACCTTTTTCTGTTAAACAAAAATCACTTTTTAATACAAAAATCACTTTTAATTTTAAATACAATTTTTACATTCTCATCAATTAGAGTGAATTTTCATTTTTTTATTTTTTATTTTTACAAATATAATTTCGCAAACAGTCGATTCTTATTTTATATACATATTCATAAAAATTAGGATTTCTTATTCGAAAAATGTATTCAGCTTTTCATTCATTAGAAAAATTATTCTGTATTTTGTTTTGAAAAGTTATTGAGTATTTTATTTTGAAGAATTAATCATTTCTTTATTTCAAAAGTTATTCAGTATTTCTTTTCAAAAATTATTGCATATTTTATTTTGAAAAGTTCTTCAGTAGTTAATTCGAAGTTAGTAGTTAATTCCATATTTTTAAAATTAAATTTAAAATAAATTAAAACAAAAAATTACTGGATAGAAAATGTATCTAGTATTTGATTTGAAAAGTTATTAAATATTTTGTTTCTTTGCTATTTACTTATTTAATACACGGGACAAATCC
>WNHD01011338.1:0-10127 GCA_011057455.1 Ganaspis sp. Gsp50 | reverse complement strand
AATTTAAGCTAATTTTCTTAATTAAATAAAGTTGCTTACTGAAAGTAAGCCAAAAATGAAAGTCAGACTTCATTGGGTTTAAGACTTTGTTTTTACTGTATAGAAAAAATAAGTGCTATTTTAACACTAAAATCGTGTCAAAACAATACGAAACAAATATAAACCAGTGAGAGGGCGCCACCATCTATGTACTTTGTCAATGTTAGTGAAGCTTGCAACGTTTTTTTCGTTTTCAAAATAAAACCAAATTGATTCCAGTCTTTTTTTGTTACAGTAATTATTAATATTATTATTATTATTATTATTATTATTATTATTATTATTATTATTAAGTAGTTATTATTAAACTCTTTAGAAAGAAAAGGCAAATCTCTATAAATTGGAAATAAATATTCTAAAAGTTTGAAAATAACAAAAATGTGTTTCTTTGTTTTGTAAACGAAGAAAAACGTTGCGAATTTCAACCTATTGGCATTGGTTCAAAATAACACGAAATCAATTTGAACCAATCTTTTGTCCATGTCTGATCCAGAATCACTGATTTATAAAATCAGTTGAATCATTTTGAAATTTTTGAGGTTTTAAATAATTAGTAACACGTTTAAAGTAAATTAATGTTTATTATATACTTTTAATTATAGAAAAATACACTCGACTTGACTCACAACCGNNATTAGGAAACATAAAAGTAGATGGCGCTGTTGTGATCAAAGTAAAAGGAGCGGGCGATTTGAATCCCAACACTCCCTCCCGTTCGCTTCTTTTGCTTCTTTCCTTAACTCATCTTTTAGTTTTACTTGTCAGTTCCTGTAAAATAAATAGAATTAGTTATTAATATTCATAATTTTATTTAACAACTCTTTGTGTAAATCAAATGACAATGACTTAGTGAAAATGTCAGCTATCTGTTCTTTAGATTTGATCCACTTAATGACGATCAATTTTCTTTTAACGCACTCTTTGATATAATGATTTTTAACTTCAACAATATGTCTTAATTTATTTCCGTCATTAACTTGAGCACTAATACATGCAGCTTTGTTATCGCACCATAAAGTCATTGGTAATAAAGATTCAATTAAAATTAGTTTTAATGAATTGTACATTGAAATCATTTCTTTGCTAGCTTCACTCATCGTAACGTATTCAGCTTCGCAGGTCGATAGAGCAACATAAGGTTGTTTGTGTGTTTTCCATAATATGGTATCACCATATAATTTAATCAGAAAACCACTAGTTGTTAATGAATTTTTGCAATCCGCAAAACTTGCATCTGAAAAAGCTGTTATCTCATCTGTCTCACCTAAATAATTCAAACTCAAAGATTTAGTTCCTTTCAAATATCTGAATACTCTTTTAACCATTGTCCAATCTTCTGCGGTTGGATTGACTTGGTGTCTACTTAAAATATTAACTGCATAAGAGATATCAGGTCTCGTGGTGACTGTTAAATAAAGTAAGCTTCCCACAGCTTCTCTATAAGGAAATCTTTGTGTTGTTTTAGTTTTGTCCAATTGTTCATCATCAGGTTCTGTTTCTCTCATCTTTCTTTCTCTGTTATTCACCTGACTTGTGTTCATTGGAGTTCTTTGGGGATGTGATTCATTAAATCCAAACTTAATTAAGATTTTATCTATAAATTTTTCTTGATGCAATTTTAAAGTTTTGTTTAAGGCATCTCGTCTTATTTGAATGCTTAGAAATTCTTTAGGCTCACCTAGGTCAATCAATTCGAATTCATTGCTCAATTTCATTTTAACTTCTAATAATTTTTCCTCATCATTACTCGCAATCAACATGTCGTCTACATATAACAATAAAATTAAGAATTTATTCCCTCGCCTCCAAGTAAACAAACATGGTTCTGTATCTGAATTTTCTAATCCTACTCTCAATGCAGCTTTTGTGAATTTATCATTCCATCTTTTAGAACTTATTCGCAGTCCGTAGAGAGCTCTTTCTAATTTACAAACTTTAGCCTCTCTCTCTTGGATAGAATGTACAGTTCCTTTTGGTAATTCCATATAAATCTCCTCATCATAAATCTCGCCATTCAAAAATGCTGTTTTTACATCGAGTTGATTTACCTTCAGTTCATATTTATTAATAATCGCTAAAACAGCTCTTACCAAAGGTAATCTTGATACAGGTGCATAGGTTTCACTCATCTCGTAAACATTTATATCTTTGAATCCACGGATCACTAATCTCGCCTTAAATTTTGGATTGCCATCTCCATCTAGTTTTTGCTTAAAAATCCATTTAGAGTCAATAACTTTAACTTTCTCTCCCTTCATTGTTGTGCTTGGTCGATCTATTATTTTCCAGACTTTGTTTTTATGCATTGATTGCAACTCCTCGTCAACTGCTCTCATCCATGATTCTCTATCTGGAGATTCCATAGCCTCTTCAAAATTTGTCGGATCTAAATTAATCTTTGCTAATAATGCATGTGTTATTTCGTCATTTTTCTCTATTTCTAAATCATCTTTCAAGTCATCGTTATTTATATTTGAAACTATTGTTTCGTCTTTTAACTCATCATTTCTTTCTATTAATTTTTGTGAATCAGACTTTTCTAAATCATCCGTAATCTTCTTTGGTCTACCCCTTTTTCTTTTGATTTCTCCCTCCGGTCTTTTAAATTCTCCCTCCGGTTTTTGAATTTCTTTATTGAAATTAATAAACCAATCTAATTTGTTTATCTCATCGTAATTTTGAGGAAAATCTTTTATATCTCTTTTCTTGAACCGATCACCATAAACTAATTTTTCATTAAATTTCACATCTCTACTCTCATAAAATTTTCCATCTTCAGGTTTTAAAAATTGGTATCCAGTAGTCGTATATCCTACCAGTACAACTCTTTTTCCTTCTGCTCTAAACTTTGGTCCCACCTTTCTTTGAACTTTGATGTAGGCAATACATCCAAATCTTTTAATTTGTCCAACATCAAATTTGTAATCAGGAGCAAATTTTTCTAAGGGTGTGTCCATTTCATTAGATTTATGTGGTGTACGATTATAAGCATAAGCTGCTGCTGTTACAGCTAAGTCCCACATATTTTCAGGAAGTCCTGAGTCAAACATGTAGCATCTCACCTTTTTCTGCAACGTTTGATTAAACCTTTCTGATGTGCCATTATGTTGTGGCGTATCTGGACTTGTTAATTGTAATTCTGCACCCAAACTTTTTAATACTTCAACTGTATATCCTCCTGTAAATTCGGTGCCTTGATCAGTTCTTAAATAGCACACTTTCGCATCATATCCAAGAATGTTTCGTGTACTTCTTACAAAATATTCTAAACATTCTCCTGTCTCATCTTTACTCTTCATCGGATAAGCCATAGCTAGTCTTGAATAATCATCTACAAAAATGGCTATATATCGATATTTTTTGGGATAAGTTGTGGGAGTGATAGGTCCCATTAAATCAGAGTGAATGATTTGTAAAGGTGCCAATGCTCGTTTACGCGTCATAGAAAAAGGTAGTCTATTAAATTTAGATATTAAGCACACTTCACAGTCTAATAATGTCTCATCAAACTTGGCTGCGTTTAATTCTTTGTTATCTGGATATTTTCTTTGTAGTGCTTTGAGATATTTTAAGGATGCGTGTCCAAATCTGGCATGCCACAACAAGGCCTTATTATTGTTGAGAAATTTTTGACTATTCATTAAAGCAACTTCAGATTCTGACAATTCTGCTATAGGTAATTCTTCAATATTGTGAATTTTTCGATCCCAAATTGTTTTATCAAAATTAACTTGTTCATAAGATGTTTTTGTTTTTGCTTTTTCTATCTTTTCTTCAATTAAGTTCTCGTCTTTTTCTTTTCTTTGAAGTTCATTGATTTCTACAATTGGTAAAATAATCTTTTCTTCTGTTTGTAACTCATCTTTATCATTTTTAGTCAATATAATTGATCCTTCGTCTTGTAGTGATTTTAATAAATTTTCTTTTGCAATGACACTCCTTGTTAAGTATTTTCTCACGCTCGACTTATTTTCCGCTAAATTCGCAAATAAACTAAGAGATTTATCGAAATTCTCATCATTAATCTTTTTGTTTTCAATGTTTAACTCTATTACCCAATATGGTTTCTTATAAACGCCTGAGAGTAACTGTTCATTAGAAATAGGATCAAAAATATCAATTTTCTTATCATCTAAATAAATCCCTAAACCCATTTCTGCGAATTTTCTTAAGGATAGTAAATTTTCTGACAATGATTTTGCAAAAATCACTTTATTAATGTCTAGATTCTCGCCATTGTTTAGTTTTATTTCTATTTTTCCTACACCTTCTGTTTTTAAATCAGCTGACTTTTCTTTATTTGCGCATTTAATTATCCCATCGTTCAAATTGTTAAAAGTTTTAAAAATAATCTTAGAATTTGTTAGATGCTCAGTTGCACCTGAGTCTGCTAAAAATTTAAATCTTAAATTATTTCTTTCATTTTCGGTATAATAACAACTTTTACTCAAGGTCATCGAATTTACACAACCGATTTCATTTTGTTCTATATTTTTCTCACCTCCATTATTTTCCCCTTTTATTTGCGTAGTTTTAGGTTGATTGTTGGCTTTTGGATTGTTCTTTAAATAATTATTTCTACCCCTTCCTCTATTGTTTCCAAAATTGCCCCGTCCTCTTTTGTAATTAAACGGAATTTGTTCGTTTTGTTTTCTTTTGGTGCCTCGTCTTAAATTATTCGCATTTCTATTATAATTATTCAAGTGATACCTTGGATATCCGCGTCCTGTTCCACGTCCTCTGCCAGAAGTTGAAGGTCTTTCTGGGCAATCTTGTGCAATGTGATCGCCGAACTTGTTGCAGTAATAACATTTCTTTCCTTTGCCTTTATTTGGACAATTAACCGCGATGTGACCGAGGTCCTGACATTCGTAACAGCGTGACTTATCATATCGCACCATATTCGCTGCTTTCTCTCCATTGCCCTCGTCGTTTGTGTTTCTTGTTGACTCGTCCTGCATAACAAGAAGTTTTAGTTCATCATATGTTAAACTCCTATCTTTGGAGTTCTTTGATATGAATTCAAGGGTTTGAACTGTTGGGACTGAGATCATAACTGCATTATAAAATGCATCTCTCTTTTCATGATCGGAGAAAGGAATCGAGCCAATTGAATTTTCATAATCCCTTATTTTTTCTTCAAATTTTTCGCAAAATTCTCCCGCCGTAGTTTTACCTATTAAATACTTCATGTTGTATAATTGTTTTCTTACTGAATGAGAATTTAAATTCGTTTCACATCTTTTTATTTCTGTTAGTTTCTTTAATATTTCTTTTGGGTCTTTTAACTGTACAACTTTCGCGTGATATTTATTTTCTAGATGGTTTATCAAAATATCTCTTACTTTGTATCTTTGATCTTCCAAAACTTTTTCATCTGTTATTTTTGATATGTAATTTTCATCTACAATGTGCAACAAATCACTAGATCTTAATTCAGAAGTAAAGTAATCCAAAAAATGTTCATACTTCATTTCAGTTGTCAATTTATAATCTCTTTTGAAATTCCCACCTTTGTTTACTATTTCTAATTTCAATGTTTCAATCGCATCTTTTGAATTTAATTGATTTTGAACACCCTTATGATCATTACTTAACTTCATATTTCTAATTGTTTCTTTGACTATATTTATAACCTCTCCTTTTGAATTTATTTCCTGGCTCGTTTTCTCTTTCTCTTCACATTTCTTTTTATATTTACTAACCTCATCATAATTTTCTCCTCTTTGTTCCTCCAAAGACTTCATCGCATCTCGAAGATCTTGGACTCTTTCTTCGTATGCTTCACGAAGTGTATCTGCTAAACTCAAAAGTTGTTCTTTTTCCACATTGTCACATTTGACTTGAGTTATTTCTAATTTTATATTTTTAATGGATTGAGTCATTTGATCCATTGACTTTGTTGAAAGTGTGGTAAATCTATTCACAATGTTTACCAGATTGTTGACTCTGTTTTCTTGCTTTGCAAGTCTCTCCATTACTGAAATATCATAATTTGCATTAAATTTAGATTTATCCTGTTTAGGATTGATTTTACTTTCAATAGTTCCTACCAATTCTTTGTTAAAGTTAACTTTAATATTGCTAATTATTTTGGGGACTTGTTTACCTATTTTTAAAGAAGTAGCCAACTTTTTAATCTTTTCTTTGTTCACATCTTTTTCTACAATAACTTCTTTTGTTTCAATCTCGTCCTTCTCTTTTAACTGGCCAGCCTCATCTTCGTTTTTCTCTCCTTTCACCTCTTTCGACTCATCTTTCAGCTCTTCCTCTTCATCATCACTTCCTGTTTCCATTTTCTGCTCTTTTCTTTTCTCTGTTTCCTCTAATTTGTGTCGTGGCATCCATAGGCGTTTGCCTGCCAGAATCTGCTCTTCTCCCCATTCTTGTAAAGCGTCCCATTGTTCATCGTTGATCATTCGTTTTTCTATTAAATTTTAAATAATTAGTATTGGTTTGGAACTTTGTCCAGAGACTGATTGACCGAACGTCAAGTACAACCCGTCTCAAGACAAGCAAACACATAGAAATCTGAACATCAAGATTTTCCATGTGTTTACTAAATTCTGAAAGTTCATACAATACTGAACATCAAGTATGTACTTCCTAACAGATTTTGTAAACAAGTTTCCCTATTTTGTTAAGCTTTATTCAACTTTGTTTAACTCACCGGTTCGATAAATCACTCCCGTTTCCATCAAGATGGTTAAATTCTCCCCGTCTATCTCTAATTCCGTTTTCTCACCAACGTGGAATTCATCTAAGCCAAATAGATCGATCAAGGTTTTCCACAATTTAGATAATTCGTCGACGTCTGTAAAATATTGGTTTTATAATTAATTTGCAATTAATTCTTTTCGTCATAACCTTCAAAACTTAAATTTTCTCTTTATTATATTTTAATTTCTGTATTCTTTTCTTATTTTGATTTTATTCTTCGAATTTTAAATGTCAAGGTCAAAACGAATGAGTTTGGCGGAGAGAGAGAGAGAGAAAGATGCGCGGCAGCATTAAATCTGTTTTGACTCTTCGTTTGCTCGAGCTTACTGCGTCGCACTTCCCCGCAAACCCCTCCACCGCTCCTCGTGCCGGCACGCCGGCTAAACCATGCGTTCTTTTCTTTTCAGCTTAATTTAAATTAAATGTTGCAGTTATTTAATTATCATTATTAAAATAAATTATTGAATGTTTTAATTCCCTTCTTACAGCTCGTCTTTATATGCAAAACACTTCAATATCTCGAAATCCCAAAATAAATTGTCCGACCACGTGTCTTTCAACTTTTCTTTTTCGCACATTTCAGTCTGGAAACTTAACTCCGGTGCACTTAGAGTTCTTGTTTAATAGTTTTTGTACTCACCACTTTCCATTTTTTCAGTATTTTCCTCGTCTGTTTCTGGTTTTTCGCTTCTTTTCTCGTCTTCCATGATCGCGTCCGATCGTCTCACTTTTTCATTTTGAGGTTTTAAATAATTAGTAACACGTTTAAAGTAAATTAATGTTTATTATATACTTTTAATTATAGAAAAATACACTCGACTTGACTCACAACCGAACAGAACAGAAGATCGTATTATAATAAGAATGTGTAGCGCGCTCGTCAACATTAGGAAACATAAAAGTAGATGGCGCTGTTGTGATCAAAGTAAAAGGAGCGGGCGATTTGAATCCCAACAGAAATAATTCTCCAAATTTTTAAATAATTTGTTAAATTTTTAACCAATTTTCTAAATTTTCAACCAATTTGCTTAATTTTGAAACAGTGTGCGAAATTTTACAAAAATTGACAAAAGTTAAGAAAATTTTGGATTAATTGTGAAAATTTGGAGCTAATTGAGATTTAGAGACCGATTCTATTGAAAATCTATTCTATTGGAATATAATAAAGTCGATATTGAAAATAGATACGAGTCCATTTTATGTATATGTCGATATCAAATTGAAGACAAACTTAGAGTCGGGGAAGTTGATTAATCAGGGGCGTGACTTGAGAGAAGTTAACTAATGCGGTACGCGGTTTGAGGTGAGTTGGCCAATTCTTAGCAGGAAGGGTGATAACTTTGTATTAGAGCAAACGGATCTGTCACTGCAATTTGTAGCTTTCAAACGCAAATTCAAGCTTTATCGCACAAGGCACTGCCAATTATTGAATTACTAATATTACACTAAAATCATGCATATTCAATAACATTATATTCGCATATTTTGACTTTATACAGACAATTAATATTATTTTAATTAAATTCTGGTTTACATCTACATCCGAATTATGTAATTAATTTTGACAAACAGGAGTGAGAATACAATATTTTATTCTAAAAAAATAATAAATAACTATTATTATTATTATATGGATATTATTTAGAACAAAAAATGTTTTCAAAAAATAGTCATTTTATAGCATTTTTTTACAAAAATTGTAATAATTATTGTATTGTGTATTTATTTTATTTATTGTATTTTAGTATAATTATAGTATTATTTCTTGACAAACAAAATATATTTTTCCTATAGAATATCACAGAAAAAAGAAAGTATTAAATCGTTTACACAATCATTTAATTTTGTGACTTAAAACAAGACTAAGTCAATTTTTGGTCTTAAAATTAGTCCAAATTGGCACTCATGTAAACGGTTCCAGCCAAAAATAGGCTGAAAACAAGACTTCTTTTTTTCAGTGATAGAAAAAACAATGCTTCCCTATGAGGAAGCAAAACTGCAAAACTTTTCTATTAAAACTGCAAAAACAACTTTCTTTTAAGACACTGAAATTTTTGAAAACTATTTTTAATCGTTCTCTTGAGAAAAATAGTGAGAACAATAAAAACTAACGAATAGTCAACGTGACAAAAAAATACAAAAGTGGCCGGCAATTCAAGATTTTAAGAAGCCAGAACAAAGGAGATTTTACGAATCATTAATGAAATCTTATTCAAAGGGAGATAATAATCAGGGAGAATGAAAAATGCAGAAATCGGACTATTTCGATCTGTCCTAGAGAAATCTTGTGAATAATGGAGAAGGTGGTTCGAAATGTTGAACGTGATCGAAATAAAATAAAAGAAAATGAAAGATGAATAGAGAAGAAAGATGCGGATCAGAGTCCCTCTCAAGTTTAAGCTATATGATAGTGTCGCTGTCCATGTCTCAAAAGACGCCTTAAAGAGCAGATGATCTCTTGCTTCTCGAAACTTTGAATGAATGTCGGAAACGGAAACTATGCACACCCAGAATACCCCAGGGAGAAGAAATTTATCCAGATGAATCCGGGTCAATGCTGCATCTTCTCAACTGGAAAAATTAGAGCTCATGGTCTAACATTTTCAAGCGAAAGATGAGTTTTCTAAAAGCGTTTTCTAATCAAATGATAAAATTTCATTAATATTATTATTATTCATTGTTATTCATTATTATTCATTATTAGTGTTATTAATTATTCACTGACAGTTATTTTATTAGTTTAGTTTTATTTTGAACATATTTTATGTTTGAATCAAACATGTATTATTTAAACTACTATATTATGTCTAAATTAAGTTTATAAATATTTTTGAATTAAATACAATCTTTTATATGTGAGTTAAACAAGAAATTATTTTTTTTTCTGTTATTAAATAGTAAATTTTTCAGTTGAAAATAAAAATGAGACAGCTTTTGGTCTTAAAATTAAACTCTTGATATTGAAGGTCAATGAAAATCACAAAGAGAAACTTCTGTTTGATTTGAATATGAAAATATCTTCAATTCGAATATAAATTTCAACAAGAAATTTCAACATAAGTTTCAAACAAGAAATTTCAAACAAGAAATTTCAACAAAAAGTTTCAACAAGAAATTTCAACAAGAAATTTCAACATAAGTTTCAAACAAGAAATTTCAACATAAGTTTCAAGCAAGAAATTTGTTTGCTTTGAATAAAATTGTATTTGATTTAAATGCTGTTAGATCAAAACAAATTTATATTTATTTTAAACAAATATATATTCAAAGTACCGGCGAAGTTAGCTCAGTTGGAAGAGAGCTTGGGCTTTGCGGACGGTGCGAACCAGCGATGGTTCGAGCCCCCGTTAGCCCAGGATTTTTCTCTA
>WNHD01011318.1:0-12078 GCA_011057455.1 Ganaspis sp. Gsp50 | reverse complement strand
GAGTGAGAAGATTATGAAATGTAGAGAAAAATAATCACGAAATAAACATAGTGAAAAACAATTATGAAACAAATATAGAAAAAATATATGAAGTACAGAAAGAATTAAATGCAGAAAAAAGAAATAAAATATATAAAGAAAAATGAAATATATAAAGAAAAATGAAATACGTAAAGAAAAATTGACATCTGGAAGGAAAATATGAGATTTAAAAAGCAAAAATGAAGAACAGAAAGAGTGAAATGTAGAAAGAAAAAGATTATGAAACATAGAGGAAAAAGATGAAATATAGAAAAAAATAATCACAAAATAAATATGGAAATAATGGTTATGAAATACAGGAAAATAATTACGAAATAAAGAGAGCCAAAATTGTGAAATAAAAAATTACGAAAGAGGGGAAAAAATTATAAAGTAAAGAGAAAATAATCATGAAATATAGAAAAAGAATTAAGAAATACAAAAAAAAATAACAAAAAAGAAATACAAAGAATATAAAATAATACAAAAAAAATATAAAATGCAAAAAAAATTATGAAATACAAAAAAAATTAGGAAATACAAAAAAATTAAGAAATAAAAAAAAGAATTATGAAATACAGAAAAAAATTATGAAATAGAGAGAAAAGATCATGAAATAAGTATAGACGAAAAGATTACAAAACACAAACAAACGAAACACTCAAAAACTATCCACAAAATAAAAAAAACCTAACAAAATAAATAAAAACATTTTCGAAAAATCAAAGTGATAAAAACATTTCATATCACCGCTTATTTCCACCTTACAAAAATACTTTTATCTCGCATTTTCTAGTATCTGAATTTTCGAGTGTCAGAAAAAATATCTTGAATGGAATTACAATTTTTACGCTGGCTATTTATATTATCAGGAAAATTGCAAGTCAGAATTATGATTATTTTATTATCTGCATCGATTATCGTTTTATTTAATTTATTAACTATTACACATGTTGTGAAATTTTTCCTCTTAAGTGACCATTATATATTTCAAACTCTACCTCTAGAAATCTTGAAACTTTTAAATCTCTTTAAGTGTACGCTTTTACAGAAACGGAAATAACTAATCTTGCAATATTGCTTTCAGGAAAATAAAGCAACGGATTTTATTTAAATTTAAATCCTCAACTCCTGCGTCTTTGGGATGGCTTATCTTTTCTTAGAAGTCACTCCTAATCCACCAAAGTGCTCAAGAGACAAGTGACTTTTAATTACCGCTTACGTCCCTTGACGCCTACCTGAACCACTAAAACCCCTTTCATCGAAGTCACTTGCACGTTTCCAGAAACATTTCTCAAGAGAGAATTCCGAAAATTTAGTAAGAGTGGAAATAAAAAAATAAAAGTGGAAATAAAAAAAGGTAAAAATGGAAATAAAAAAATAAAAATAGAATCAAGTGTCGAAAAAACAAAAAAAAATAAAAATAAATGAAAGTAGAAGAAACAAAAATAGAAAAAAAGGAATAAAAGTTGAAGCCGAAGGGGAAACGAAGCCAGAAACGAGACACGAAACCAAAGTAGAATCGAAAGAAGAAAGGAAAGTAAAAATAAGAGTGAAAAATCACGAGGAGGTCGAAATTCTTATTTTTTTTCATTATTGAATCGCTGGCGATCAAAAAAACCTTCTTGCAATTTTCGTTGGCCCCTGAAATAGCCAGGGATCCATTGAACGGGGGGGCCAACTCGCGCTCCGAATTTTGACCGGCGGCTGAACTTTTAACGAACTTCAATTCCATCCGACGAAGCCGATTTGCAGTCTACGATAGCCAAAAAACCATTTTTGAAACCTGGTTACAATTTCCACTTTGTTTTTCAATCTTTATTTATTTAAAAAAGATACTTTTCTTCGCAATAGTATTTTCGGAACTTATTTAAGTTTATTTAAGAAAATTTATTTCGGAACTTATTTTTGATCATGGACACGAACGAACGCTATTAATTTCTGTTCTTCAGAGAGTTGTAAAAACATTAAAGTTTTCGTAATCGGCCTGCCGAAAAGTGCCTACTCGTAATTTCCGTTGGCCCCTCGTTTAATAAATTTTCTGCCAATCCAAAGGCCAACGCAAATCGTAAGCACTTTCATCAGCGGTAATTTAAAATTTCTGTTTTCCGTGTTGTACGTTTTTGGTGAATTTTCATTTTCAATTCGCTTCGAGACTAATAATTGCCTTTTATCGATTCGTTTTTTGTTTTATTTCTTCTTTCATAGTTCGAGACATGAATGTTTGAGACTAATAATTTTTTCTTCGCGACTAATAACGATTCTTATTTGTTCGCATTTTTCGCTTTTAGTTCGCATTGCATTTTCGTTTCAAGAGCGAGAAAAATACCCAGAGCGGAAGTTTGTTTAAATCCGAGCGGCCGAAAGAGGCACCTGTTCCCCCCACTCTGCGGGCGCTAGCCGAATATTTAAAACGCAAGTTCACTAGGCACTTGACTCTGTAGAATCGCCTTGCGACAATATATAATCGCCTTGAGGAAAAGTTGACTTTAACGGAACATTTGTCGAGTTTTCGTGGCTAAAACTTCTCGAGCCGATTTTGGCGGGAAAGATTGTTTGTGCTTACCCTTGGCTGCGACATGAACGCCCTGGCCGCGCCGGGGAACTCTGCGTGCTGAGCCACCGTAGCGGCTATATTTTCCCACAGAGTAACAACCAAAGAAGCCTCACTCCCTTCACTAAACTACTCTAGCCCAGCACTTTTTTTTCTATCTTTCTCCACTATCTCTGTTGTTATCGGTTAGCGAGAAATCACTTGCAATAACAACTACTATTTGACCTACGGAGACGCAAGGCCAACAACCAAATCAACTAAACAACTGTTACCGACTCTGCAGGAGGCGGGCCACGAATTGCCAACCTCTCCGCAAAAACACGCACTTTGCCCAAAAACACTTTCGCGATTATTCCTCGTCCCTTGATTTGCCTTGCCAAGCCTTCTTGTCAGTGGTGACGTCAGCAGAGCTTAACTCGCCAAGAGAAAATCGTATCCAGTTTCCTCATCATCGAGAGGAAACCCTGCTGGTCAAATCCTCTTAAGGTCAAGCCGCTTGGTCAGTGGTGTCGCGCTGGCGTCATCACTGCACGCTGAGCACGTGGTCCGGCACTCTTTCCGACGTATCCTTTTGTCCGATTGGCCCCGCAGCGCGCCCAATTTGAATTGGCAATTTCAGAAACACGACAATCACTCACCAACACATCTACTTGTCATACACGTGACATCTCACTCAACACCACAACGATGTTAATCACGATCCTCTTTTCGAGACACCGAACCGTCACTCCAAAAAAACCGACACCGCAATTCGCGACCAGGATTCTTTTCTTCTATTCAGAAATTCCAACTCTTGTGAAGTTGCCCTTTGAATTTCGCGGGTCCTGGATCTGTCAAGGTTGAGACGGCGGACGTAAACGTTTTTTTGAAAATCACACGAAGCGAGCAACCGAAGAAACGAGCGAGCGTGAAGCGCCTAGCGAGCGTTTAGATCCTGCGCCGTCCGCAGTCGTTCGCCAACTGTCAATCACCGGCGACTGGCATCAGGGAGTGGGAGGTGCAGGGCCACGCCCACAACGTGCGGCCACTGATGGCAGGCCCCGCCCACAGCCAGTGGCGCCCCACTGGCGACTCGTGGAACTAGCGCGTTCCGCCATCGCTACACCAATACAGGCGCAGTTTCGTGACACGCACGAGAGGTAGGAACGGGATAAATACACGATATCCGCGAGGCGGCGGTCTCGGCGCTTCCCCTACCAGTGCCTCGCGTGCCCCCTCCGAAAATAGAGAATTCCCACCCTTATCTAGGCTCTCCCCACTTTCTGCTGGCTGTACCCCTCTCGGCAGCGGGAAGAGGCTCCTATACGTTTTCAGGAGATGCTTTCCCGCTCGAGCAAAGAGCCACGCTCCTCTGATATTTCAAAGACGAGAGTTGCAAGAGTTGGAGGGACGATTCCGCGAAATAAGAGAAATTAAAATTGCCTACGTTGGAATATGTTTGATTTTTTTAAAAGGTTTTGTGACAATTGCAACATTCAGGATACGAGCAACTTTGGGAGGAATTGATTTTTTAACTGAGTGCGGTGTAAGGTGTCTTCGTGTTTAGGAGAGGTTCATTTTTTAGAATTTGGCCATTTTACTAAAAGCTTTAGTTGTAGTTTCTAATTTAGTTACAGTTTTTTTGGTTTTTTAGAGTTATTTGTTTACAGTTTTTTTATTTAGAGTTTTTTTTCATTTAACGTTGTCTTTATTTAAAGTTTTTTTATTTCAATTTTTTTTTATTTATAGTTTTTTTATTTCGTCATAATGTTTTTTTATTTAGTTCAAATTTTTATTTAGTTTAGCTTTTTTAGTTTGATTAGTTTCATTTGCAGATTCATTTGGATACGAATCTTGTTTTTCAAACTTTTTATGACGAACTTATTTTAAGTCCTAGTGTTTTTTTTTTTTTTTTTTTTTTTTTTTTTTTTTTTTTTTTTTTTTTTTGAAATATCTAAATGCTGCTGTACGTGCAAAATGTTAATTTTTAGTTTTAGAAAATAAAATGCAAAGGAAAAGAAATCACATATCATGGGAATAATTTTTTAGGTGGTGAATTTGAATCAGTCAAGATTTTGACAGTTCCGTGACATTTGAAGAACTTTAAATTACATTTTTTGTCCACATTTTAAAACTAAAGGCATTGCTTCTTGACTTGTTTAAAACTGTCCGAATTCTGAAGAAAATAAGCCTAGAATGAACAATTTTCGATTATTTTTAAGTCAGTTATTGCAAAATTAGTGAAAATGACAATGTTTTAGTAAAAATGCAATAACTCTTGAAAAAATAGTTATTTTTTTGCGCACGTGGTCTCATTTGAAAGCTAATTTTTTATAGAAACAAATAATTGGATTGGATTATTGCACAAATGTTCTCTCACATTTTGGGAAGTCCACAAACAATTTGGAAATCACGAGTCATTTCGGAGTCAATGTAATTTTCACTATTTTCGTAATAACTGCTTTAAAAATGATCGAAAAATGCTCATTCCAAGCTTATATTTTTTAGAATTTAAATAGTTTTAAAGAATCTTAAGAACATAAATTTTATTTGGCAATTTTGAAGAAAAAAAATGGCGAAAGTCAGAAATCACATAAATTTAATACCTTTTCATTATTGATGAGGATGTTAAAATTAATTTTCGCGTTTTCGTGACATAATAGTTTAATTTGAGTCCAAATCGGTTCAATTTGAGCCTCCGAAAGTTCAATTTGAGTTTTCATTGGTTCAATTTGAGTCCCTGGATATAAAATTTCAAGCGCATATAGATTGTATTCAAAACATGAATGGATCCTTAGAATATAGTCTGGAACTGAACAGCGACATGATATTTTCGAAAAAGAACACAATAGGTTCAATTTGAGTCTCAATTGTTTCAATTTGAGATTCGATAGGTTGAATTTGATTTTTGTGAAGTTCAAATTGAGCCTCAGCAAGTTTAATTTGAATCTTAATTTGTAAACTAGACAGCACCATGATAATTTCGACATGAAACTCAATAGATTCAATTTGAAACGCTACATGTTCAATTTGAATTGTAATAGGTTCGCTCTGAGTCTCGATAGATTCGCTCTCAGTCTCGATAGGTTCGATTTGAGTCTATATAAGTCCAATTTGAATCAAGAGGTTTAGTTTGAGTTGGAATAGATTCAATTTGAGTCATAGGTTCAATTTGAGTTTCAATTGGTTCAATTTGAGTTCCAATTAATCTAATTTGAGTTCCAATTGGTTCAATTTGAATTTAAATCTGTATTTACTTCAAACCAAAACTATTTAATTTGAATTTTAAGTTTGTTAAAGTTTCAATCTACGCGGTTTAAAGATATAAAACAATTTTGGAAGAAGAAGATAGTAGTGACAAAAAATTTGTTTTTATAGTTATTTTTATTTTTCTTATAAATATTTGCAGTGATGCATTCAATTTCTCGGACTTGGCGTCAATTATCTATTTTTCGGCAATTTTTACCTAAATTATTAGTAGGCTAAGCATTTAATTTTTATTACCCAGAATATTAACATTTATCGATTTATAAATCCTTTTTTGTGACTTGTATCGATACTTAAAAAGTCCAATTTGAAAAATGAAAATTATATTCAAATTTGTGAAATTTATGTTATAGTATCGTTAATGATTTTAACCACTAACTTTTAAAAACTCGTTAACAATAAAGATTACAATTTAAAATTTAATTGACTCTACAGTAATCAGTATACAGAATTCCGGTTTAGTTTACGATTTCATTAAAAATCATTGTGCTTTTTTAAGGACCAATTACAGTATTATTAGTTTTGATTAACATGCAATTTCGGTAGTTGCATTTTGACAAACAACTATATTAAATATAGCTCACAATTACAAATTATGTCATATTGATTGATTATGTATTGATGATTACAATAAAACAATTTATGATTTTTTAAATATTTATTTATTTATTCATATTAATGTTATACGCGTGTAGTAAAATTTCGCAGTTAATTTACGTAAAAGAAAAGGAGATTCAAGAGTTCTTAAAATACAACAACAATTGAAAGCACGTGGATGAATTTTAATAATTTTGATTATCTATGAGCTGCAAATAAAACCTGCAACTGATTTAAGTTAGTTTTAGAACCAGGTCACATACGTGTGGTTTCAAACTTTGGATCGTATTCAGGTTCCGGGTGAGTAATAGTGATAACAGAGAGGTCCAATGCTCGGTGGCTGTCACCGATATCACTTCGCGTCTACCCCCAACCTTGCGTTACACTTCGTTCGATTTTATGATTTTCACGCCCCTAAACTGAAACGTTTTTGTAACTTTTGTTTATTGGTGCCATTATGCCTTCTTTTTTTACATTTCCATCAGTAAGAGAAATATTATTTTATTATTATTATTTTATTATTATTATCACTATTATTATTATTATTATTATTATCATTATTATTATTATCATTATTATTTTATTATTATTTTATTATTATTATTATTATTAATCTGAGAATTATTATATAACTAATGGTAAATTATTCTTATTATTATTATATTATTAATAATAAACATTTCGTGCACGAACAAGAAAATGCGGAGCGTAAAGTTTTGATTATTTGATTCGGAGCGATCAAGGCATCGCCTGATCCAGACCAGACCCAGGAGTTGGTGTTTTCACTGCGGGAGTGATAAGAACTTCACCTGTTCTGGACTAAACCCAAGACAGTCCGCCGCCGCTGCGGAGACCGGAGTGATGGAAGCATCGCCTCTTCTGGACCATCCCTTGGGAGAGTCGCTCGACCAGAGATTTGGTGCTATGCAGGGGCGACTTTTTCATACGCTTTTTCTCGTCTAGCTGGTGGCTATTATTGGATCATTCTACTTTTATTGTGCTAATTACTTTTATATGAGCAAATAACGAAACGAAAGGTTATAACGCGCGTTGATGTTGTTTAAAAATTAATGCAAATTAATATTTCCTCATATTATTATTGTACATTAATAAGGTTGGTGATATTTGTCACAATTATTATGAATGCTGATAATCTATTTTGATGACAGGTATTACAAGTTTCGATTACTATAATGGCGATCAAGAATTATGATAAATTTCGACAATTGGAATTTATTGATAAATAAAAAAATTGATTAATAACAATTTACTTTTCAACAATATAATGACAATTATCAATTTTTATATTTGTTTTTGTTTATTTTTGTTTAGTTTTGTTTATTTTTGTTTATTTTTATTTTTTTTATTTTTAATATCAATATAATGACAAATATCAAGACTTATCTAAATTATCAAAACATTGTCATGATTGTCAACAAGTATCATGACCATAATTATTTATTACAACCATCATCAATTAGCACCATCATCGACATTATTGTAAACATTACCACAATTGTTACAATAAAATATTATCAATTATAATGCCAATAAATAAATCCACAACAGTATTTCAAAATCAGTGGAGGTTAAATTGACCGTTTGACCACTTTATTACCACAATTGACTTCTCTTTCCATCCGGAAGATAACACTGTTATAAACAGTGGTCATATTTCTTAAAGCAAAAGTGAAGATTTCGGATAATAAATTTTATTGACCTGCTGTAAAATTAGATTAATAAATGCCAGAGTAATTACCATAAGAGAGCTTTTATTGTACCTATTGTCGGTGAATCAACGAAAGGCAGAAGGAGGGCGGTGACAGTGGTTAATCTGTGTACCAAGAGTCCCAATCTTCCATTCCACTACTTGCCTAATTCGTAGGTGTCTTAGAACTATTGCTGCCCATTTAATTTCGTCTTTTACCTGAACTTCTAGGCAGTTTTGCAATAAATCAAATTACAAAATACGGTCCGTTGAGTACAATGTCTTATATTTATATAGGCCCGGATTCAGCAATGGAGCAAGGGGGGCACGTGCCCTCCAAGACAAACAATAGGGTACCCAATAAAGCCACTGGTTAGTCCATAAAGTAGCCCATTTTTTTGTAAATTTGTCCCCACCCCTCCATGCAGCACACTGTTTCTTACAGTAGCGCCATTTCTTCTTATCGTAGCGAAATCTTGACCCCCCACTCCCCCTTGATGAGTCATGTAGTTTATGAATTACCCTTTATTGTTTTAAAAAAATAGAAGAAAAAAATAGAAGAAAAAAAATAGAAGAAAAATAGAAGAAAACAAATAGAAAAAAAATAGAAAAAAATAGAGGAAGAAAAAAATATTTATTTTATTTATTAATTTTATAAACAAAAAGGTAACGAATTACATTTTCCCCTAGTGTAAAAATTTAAAGATCCGTCACTGCAAGTTGAGATGTTACTGAAAGTAATTTTGAAAGTTTCATCTTGATTCTAAAAAGTCAGTTTGTGTGATAACTGTTAGAGGTTAAAAATTAATTAGAGGCTAAAAATTAATTAGAGGTTAAAAATTAATTAGAGGCTAAAAATTAATTAGAGGCTAAAAATTAATTAGCAGTTAAAAATTAATTAAAGGTTAAAAATTAATTAGTTGTTAAAAATTAGAGGTTAAAAAATAATTAGAGGTGAAATACTAATTTACTAGATTTGAAGCAAAATTTTACAAAAGCATGAAAATGTTCAAGATTTAGAAAATTGATTTAAGAGATTTTACTTCCGTAATAATATATTTTCTGTAATAATCTGATAGGGTCCTTTGGCCACAAATTGTCATTCATTAATGAAAATAAATAACTGCTGATTTGACAAGGTTGCAACTTTTTTCGAAGAATCGAAAGTTGTTGATTTGACAACGTCGCAATTTTGAAAGTAGAAAGAGGTGATTTTAATTTAATTAATTTAATTTTAATTTAATTAATGTAATTGTAATTTAATTAATTTAATTTTAATTTAATTAATTTAAATTTAATTTAATTTTAATTTTCGATTCGTAACTTCTTTTTCGATAAAGAGAAGTGCTTATTAATTGGACAATTTTCTGAAGATGTAAAAACACCTTAAGCAATTTTTTAATAAAAAAATAATTCTCCCGCCAAAAAATCTCTCGATGTGGCAACACCGCAATTTTTCTAAAAGATAGTTGTCGCAACTATAAGAAAACAGTTTTTCAACATTATTTAAAATTTTGAACACTATAAATCACAGGTCTTGGAAAAATAACATGAAATTTTAACTTGACCTATAGTGATTTGCGAGTAAAGCAACACCAATCCGATTAAGAGAGTCGAGTGTCGAAAAAAATCGACCTCTTTTACGAGCGCACTTTGTAAAAAGAGTCGACCTTGAAATCTTGAGTTAATCACGCTCACATTTCTTTCGTCATCTTTAAAACTGTAATTAAAAATTAATACAAAATGTACCTACCTTTTTTTTGTACCTTGTTTACATTAACTTCGAAAATTGAGAATATGTCTCTTGTTAAATATAAGAGATGTAAAATTCAATTATTCAGTGATAATTAAATCTCGAAACTAAATTGACATGACACGAGAAAGAAATTGCTCTCCAAGGGTCACTCGAATCAAATATAATGACAGCAATAATCACTAGAATAATCCCAACATTTGTGAGTAGTACTGACTGCTATTCAATCCTTCCTCAAGTGTCATCATTCGTGTTATTACCCTCTTTGCAAATTTAATGAGACTTCAATGATTAAAGTACAATATAGTTCAAGATTTTTATGATATACTGGGCAAGATTTTAATCATTGAAAATTAGAGGCAGTTTTTTATTACATTGAATAAGATTTTGCAAAAAATCGACTACGCGAGCTTGGAGTCACCTGTTTTAAGAACTTTACTATATAACGCACTTTTTCTCTACAATTTAATAATTAAAATTTTGCCTTTTAATGCGTTTAAAAGTATTTAAATTCTGAATAAAAAGAGCCTAGGTTGAAGCTTTTTCGATCATTTTTATAAAAGCTATTGCAAAAATAGTGAAAATTGTAATTGTTTCTTGAAAATGGAATAACTCGAGGAATAATGAAGATTTTTTTATATTCTTGGTGTTAATTGAAAGCTAATTTTCTACGCAATTAATTATTAATTACGTTTGCTTAATTTTTTCCTTCCATTTTAGAGGTTGCTGAAAATTTTGAAAAAAAGGTGTTTTAACTTCATCTTTTTTTAGCTTTACAAACTTTTGTTTAACTTTATAAACTCTTTTCAACCTTATAAATTTTTTTCAACTTTATAAACTTTTTTTTAACTTTATAGACATTTTTTGACTTTATAAACTTTTTTCAACTTTATAAACTTTTTTCAACTTTATAAACTTTTCTTAATTTTATAAACTCTTTTTGACTATTAACTTCTTATAACATTATTGATTTTTTTAACTTTATTAACTATTTTTAACTTTATTAAATTTTTTAACCTAATTTAACTTCTTTCTGGACAAAAAATTAATGCCATTGTTTCAAAGCTTTTTAATTCAATGTTAGCATCTTCAAAATTTGGAACAAAAATTAAGCAATAATGGTGGTGATAATTTACACATCTATTTTATGGAAAATGATCTTCAAAATGGCGCCAAGAATGTTAAAAAATATTAATTATTTCAAAAGTTATTGATTTTTATAGAAACATTGCCATTTTCGTTATTTTTGCAATAACTGCTCGAAAAATAATCGAAAATACTTCATCCAAGGTTTATTTTATTCGAAATTCAAATTGTTATCAACAAACTAAAAGGCAAAATTTTCATAAATAAATTGATAACAAAAAGTGCATAAATACGAATTGCTTGAAACAGGTATCAAAAACAGTATAGAGTGTACAAAACAACAATTTTAAAATTTAGTAAAGAAACTTTTTGTATGTTGAAAAAAAGCAAGAAAAATTAAAAAACGGATAAAACGGATAAGAAACGGATAAGAAACGGATAAAAATGGATAAAAACGGATAAAAACGGATAAAAAACAGATAAAAACGGATAAAAAACGGATAGAAAACGGATAATAAAAATGAACGTAAAACAATTGTTACAAAATTAAATAAAATTGACACAATCAGTTTGAAAAAATTTTTAAAATTTTAAATCTCATAATGACACTCCTACCATACAATAAAAGTCATACGTCATAATTGATGCACTAAATAAACTCGTTTCTAAAAAAGAAATGATTAAGTAATCAAATAAATTATTTACAATGAGAATGCAATAATTTTCTAATTATACAATTTGGATATCTGCTCGATCTAATTGCTTATCATTACAATCTTTTAATTATAATCGTTCCCATAAATAATACAACCTGCATTATACGACGTGTTAATTTTCTCCGGACAATAAATTGATTTTAAAAGAACGAAAAATATACAGCAATCGTCTATTTAAATAATCATTTAAATAAGCGTTGGAAAAGTTCAGCGTACCCTTGACACAACAGAAAAAAATCTTTGGTGATAATAAAAATAATAAAAATAATAAACATAATATTAATAATAATAATAATAATAATAATAATAATAATAATAATAATAATAATCATAATCATAATAATAATAATAATAATAATAATAATAATAATACTACCTTCTGGGCCAGACCCAGGAG
>WNHD01011317.1:0-12657 GCA_011057455.1 Ganaspis sp. Gsp50 | reverse complement strand
CAAATACTGTCTCCAATTTGTAAAGTGCTACTAGATTTCTTTATTTTGTCTAGATATATATTTTTAATCTATTAAATTTACTGGATTTATCTAGATTCACTGGTAGTTTCTGTATAGTATATATCTAGGCTTACTGAATATATTATATATATATATATAATGTAGGGGTTTTCAGAAATTCTCATTCAAATTTTTTTACGACACTTCTTCAAAAAATAATTTTTTTTACAAAAAATTTTCTTCATTTTTAAAAATTTAAGTAATTTTTGAAAACATTTTATTCCCTGTATTAAAAAGAATCAATTCACCTATATAAAGTATATATATGATAAAAAATTCATGAAGTAAATGACAATTTTCTATTATTTTTTAAATTGAAAATCACATTCTAAGATATAACTTTTGAAATTTTCACTTTTTAAAAACAGATCCTCTTGCAAAAATGTTCTACATTAAAAAACGAATCGATTGACCTATATAATGTTCGTGTTTTACTAAGAACTGATCAAATTGATTGATATTTTTTCATGATTATTGACATTTAAGAAATACGAGTGATATAACTTTTAAATTTTTGATTTTTTAATGTCAGTTTCTCTTGAAAAAATTGTCTGCATTAAAAAACGAATCAATTGATTTATATAAAGTACATACTTCATCAAGAATTGATAGAGTGAATAGAAATATTTGATTAATTTTGTAATTTAAAATTACATTTTTTACCACAACTCATAAAATTATCATTTTTTTATGATAGCACCTTCAAGAAAATATTTATTAGTAAAAAGCAAATCGGCTAACGTACATAAAATATTTATTTCCACAGAAATAAATAGAAATATTGTTTACTTCTAAACTATTATTGACATATAAAATTCAAATTGTAATATCATAAATTGTTAAATTACCATTCTTTGATAATAGTTTCTTCTTAAGAACTGTTCAAGGATTCTTTCTGCAAAAAAATTTCTCTATGAGGAAGCACAATGTTCATACAATGAACATAATTCTCCACTTTTTTAAATAATTTTTACAAAATTCACGTTTCACGATTTTGCAAATTTGACTATGTTCCTGAAACTTTTTTTGAATTTTCTTTTTTTTATTCAAATAAGTATAAGAAAAGCCAAAATTTTATTCCTATTGGAAACACTACACTTCTCTGGATCAATATGAATTTTAACAAAATGCGTGCATTAATATTCAATTTTTCTAAAAGAAGAAACATGTCTCACGTTTTTGCAAATTTGACTGGGTTCCTGAAACTTTTTTTAAATTTTCTTTTTTTTATTCAAATAAGTATAAGGAAAGCCAAAATTTTATTCGTATTAGAATCACTACACTTCCCTGGATCAATATGGATTTTAACAAAAAGCGTGCATCAATTTTCATTGTTTTTAAAGAAAAATCTTGTCTCATGTACTTGCAAATTTGACGGTGCTCCTGAAATTTTTTTTTAAATATATATATTTATTTATATATATTTATTTAAAATTCAAATTTATTTAAAAGTTTCTATGATTAAGCAAAATGTTAGTGAAGTGAATATAATTTTGCACTTGTTTTCTGTTGTTTTGGACGACATTTTTATAATTTTCATTTAGTACTTTACTTACGAAAGGGCATTGTTTTCATTTGTAGTACGTTTACAATAAATAATTAAAATCATCTTAATTATTTCATTGCCTTTGAAATTAAATTTAGATTTGTACCAGATATTTGAATAAAGAAAGACTCACCTGAAGGCTGGGGTGACAACCCAACTCGAGCAAAGTCCTGACAACACCAACGTGACCCCGATTAACCGCGATATGGAGGGCTGTTTGTCGTCTTTTGTTTCGAACATTGAGATCTGCTCCTGCTCCTGCAAGCAGAGCCATTACACCGGGCTCATCGCCAAAAGCAGCGTGATGCACTGCTCTGTCACCGTCTTTGTCCTAAAATCAGATTAGAATTATACTTGTAATGCTACCAAATAATTTTTCAGGAAAAAGCATTCTAGACAAACAATTATTTAAATATTATTCATAATTTTTTATTAAAATATCATAGTACTATAGTATATTATTTATTATTATTAAATATTACTGTTTTATTATTTATTGAAAAACAATTATTTTTCCTGATGCAATTTTTGTTGCAACTGCTCTAGTCAAAATGAAAAGAAAACTGAATATAACAATATTTCTATTTTTTAGAATTTTAAACCATTAATTTATAATCATTATTATATTATAATCTGAATTTTACCAATCAGAAATTACCGATTCGATCAAGCTACAAATTTATTCAGTAACGCTCAGATCTAGTATTTTTTTTGGATACACGAAAAGTTTACAAACTAAAAATTCGGTGCATTAAAATTTTGTTAAAATTGATTATTTGGAAAAATGAAGATTCAATAAAGTACATCAGTGCATTCAGTAATTTAACAAATAACAATTCTGGTGAATAATAATCATGCTAAATAAAAACAGGGTCACAAATATTTCCACAATAATTTCAATTTTCCTTGTCATTAAAATAAAATTGATTCCTTGTCACTTCCAGACAAAAATTTTATCCTCTTCCCTGATATTTTTTCCAGGTTTTTTTAAAAAAAAATCTATCGCAATTTAAATGAAATTTTTTACAAAACATTTTTCTTAAAAATCCCTTCAACTCTGAACGTTTGATATTTTTTCAGTGATATTTATGAAAATCCCTGACTTTTCCCTGACTTGTGGCAAACCTGAAAAATAATTCGTTTAAAAGCTGTTTTCATTGTTGATTATTACTATTTGTTAAAAAAGTACGCCTTGCGAAATGCAATAACTTTAAAATAATCCTGCCAAATTTTATTAAAATCGGTCAAAGCGTTCTCGACATATCCTGGTTAGGGTGGTCCTTATTTTGCAAAAGTTAGAATTTCTAAGGTCGGCGTTTCACTTTAGAATGTGAAAAAATGAGCTGTGCACAAAGCACAACAGCTCATTTGTCAAACTGACATTTTATCGCCTTTTGTTTGCGAGTGTTTAAAACAACAACTACATTTGAAAAAATTACAGTTACAGGCGCCTTAAAAAAAGTTACAAAGCTTTTAAAAACTGGTCAAAATTTAAGAAACTTAAACTTTTTAAAAGTGGTATAAAATTGTGTGAATTTCTAATGCCATTCATCTCTAATTAATTAATAAAATTAACAACAAAGTGTTTAAAATTAACAACAAAAAACGAGTTTGCGTGAAATAAAATAAAATCAGCCACATTAAATTGAAATACTTGGAATTTTGGAAATTTTAATGAACATTGACACATTTATGTGGGAATTTTTTCCTTATAATTGTAGGAATTATTTCCAGATAAATATGAGACTTATTTCCAGATAAATATGAGACTTATTTTCAGATAAATATGAGACTTATTTCCACATAAATATTCACGGAAAAAAATAAATGGTACTATTCACCATGTAAATGGTTGGCAGGAAGGATTACTAGTTTTCCTGGGTTATATTTACCAAGAAATTGGTTAAATTAACTACTTTTCAGGTTAAATTAACTAACCAAAAGATTAGCTTTACCAGTTTCTAAGGTTAATTTTACTAAATTTCCACTAGTAATGACTTTAGTTTGTTCAGTGTGGGACTTATATCCACATAAATGGGGGAATGAGAATAATTGTAAATATTTTTATGCATAAAATACTTAATAATAAATACACTCTCATTATTGATGAGAATGTAAAAATATGTTAATTGTGAAAATAAAAAGAAAATACGTACTTCAATTTCAACATCGGCTTTATAACGAAGGAGAATTTTAATAACTTCTAGATGACCGTTTTGGCTTGCAGCTTGTAGTGCCGTATGACCAGCAAATACACCATTCACATCAGCTTCTGGTCGTTTTAGGCACTCTTCACATTTTGTAGCATCACCATTTGCAGCTGTTTTTACAAGCTCTTCATTCACGTCGCCAGAAACGTGCGTTTCAAACAGTTTTTTCAACAACGCTGATAAACGTTCTGAAATCAAAAATGCTTTTAATTTACCAATAACTTCAACATTCACAGAGTTAAAGAGAAATTAAAATTTAATTTTTAAAAATGTGATGTAAAGTTGATACTGTATATAAATTTCAATTAATCACTTTTTTGAAAATCGTGATGAAAAATTGATAATGTACACAAATTTCAGTTAATCATTTACTACTTTTTGAAAATTGTGATGAAAGACTGATAAGAGATTGATAAGATTGATTGTATACCAATTTCAGTTAATCATTTACTATTTTTTGAGAATCATTGTGGTGTAAAATTGGTGCTTTACACTTTCATTTCATTTATGCAAATGAAACGATTTTTTGAAAATAGTTATAACGAGTTGCAAATTATTTTTTGGTCAATTTGTATATTCAAGAAAGTTCTTTTTTTAGAAACGCACCTCCACTGCTATTTCCTGGTACACTTCCATCACTGCTTGCAACTTTGGTTACAGCTTGTGGATTGTAAGTCCAAGCTGTGCTGCAGACGTCAACTTTGAGATCACCATCGTGATAAATTTGTTGCACTCTTCCAATTTTCCCAAGAGTCTAGAAAAAATTAAAAGGTAATATTCAAGTCAAAATTAAAGATCGTTTACAAACTCCTACATAACTGATTTACATTTCAACCATTACAATCAATAAAATTTAAACCGGTTGCCTTTGTGTGACGATTTTTGCCACTACGCATAAAAAAATAATTAACACCATTTTATTTTTCCAGAAGCTAAACAATTTTCGGTTCTCTGAATCCGTGATATTGCAATTACAAAAAAATAAGCAGATTTTAATGAAATTTGGTATCTAGATGTCTTTATGTCGCTTTATGTCTTTATGTCGCTTTATATCTTTATTTCGCTTTATTTCGCTATTTTTTATATCGCTTATTTCAAAAATTCAAAATATGGTGGATTAAAATACGAAATGCAAAATGTGGGTGGATTTTCATGGAACATTTTTTCATTTTATATTCATAAGCTTTTGTAGCGCTGAATTTTAAAGAGAATTTCAATTTTATAAAATGTCAAATCAATTTTTATTGATACTTCGCAGTTTTTGCGACTCCAGAAATTCTTGAGTAGCAAATCTCAGTCAAATTCATCCGCCATATTGGATCAGCCATTTTGAATTTTTTAATCTCCATACGATATTTAGATTCATCGACAAAAATCACTTCTACAATCTACAATCTAATTAAACTTCAAAAAAGATTTTTTTCAAGCTTTTTAAAAATTCAATGCTTCTTTCAAGTAGCGTAGACATTTTTACCATAAAATTGTCATTTTTATACAGACAACGGATTAACTTCGGAATCGGTCAGACCGTCAAAACAAAAAGTTAGCCCAAGTGCGTTATTTTGTTTTTTCAAATAAACAGAAATTGCAATGTAATTCCTTTTTCTTTAAAGTAGAATTAAAAGTGTAATTAAAAGAATAATTAAAAGTGTAATTAAAAGTGTAATTAAAAGTGTAATTAAAAGTATAATTAAAGATGTATCTTAAAAATGTATATTAAAAAAATTAAATAAAATAAAATTTTTATAAATTAAATTAAATAAATTCTTAAAAAATGTACCTTCAAAGTAAATTCTTGAAGGTGACTTTAAATTACAGTAATACGAAACTGAAAATTACAATTGAATGAGTGTTGATCAGGCGGAAATTGTAGTTATGAGTTTTAAAAAATTCTGCTGTATACTGATCAAAAATGTTTATTCGGAATCTCTTAAAGAGATCTCTTTTTAAAAAACTCTTTAAGAGATTCCGAATAAACATTTTTGATCAGTATACAGCAGAATTTTTTAAAACTCATAACTGCAATTTCTAATGCTTGGAAAATTTCTAATGGTTGGATTTAAAGCCGTCATCATTTTGACAAAAATTACATTAGAAATCAGAATTTCGTTTTACTATAGCGTACAAAAGAACGCACTCAAACTGAATTTTGTTTTTCTCGTTTTTCCTCGTTAAGAAAATATAACTTTCTATTGATTATGTCGATACTATTATTATCGATTTGAACTTACTGGCGCCATGGCTTCGGCCCACTCGCCATGACCACGTTGCAACAATTTAATTTTTTCTATGTCATTGCAGATCTGTACTAAATCACCAACAGCGAAAGTTTGATTATCGGTATTGGAACTAGTCACAGGCACTGGTATTTGAACTTTGGTTAACACGGCTGGATTAAACGTCCACCTATTACCACTAGGATATGAAACAACGATATCATGATCCTCATCAATACCGACAACAGTCCCAGTGGTGCCCAGGCACTCAAACATTCCGTCTGTCCAACCGCCATGTCCATGTTGCAGTGATTGAACAATTTCTAATTCCAGATCAACGTTTACCTGCAAGCATCAAAATAATCCAATTTTAGGGCAAGGTACTTAGTCACTTTCAATCTATTATTAAATTTCAATTTTCTTGTACGTTTTTGTAACCCTTTAGCGCAAAATGCCATAGCGGATATAATCCTGCAGATTTTTGTATTTAATAATAAATAGTAAAATGTTGACATTTTTTTAGTAAACTGTAACAATTTTTATCATTTTTATATCTACTGATTAAAACACAACGAAGCATGGTGTTTTTTTATTTAACCGAAATTATTATAACGAAGACATTGTATTATATATTATATTATACATTATTATTGATACATTAGCATTAATACATTATTATTAATACATTATTATTAATACTTTATCATTAATACATTATCATTATTTTATGTGACGAGCAACGAAGAAATGTTCCTTAGAAGGAAAAAATTGTAGGTTTTGTTGTTTGATATTTTTGACGTTTATATTCAACAAAAATAACATGAATTTCTTTCATTTTAAACTATTCTAAAACGTTATTTGAACTTTTTTATAAATATATAACGTGCTCTGAAGAGAAGAACCTTAGAAGGAACCTTAGAAGGAAAAAATTCTAGGTTAGGGAAGGTTCACAAATGACGTCACGTTCTAAGGGGGAGCAAAAATGTAGAAGTGAAGTCATTTGTAAACGATCCTTTATGTTTGATGATAGTTTTAACTTGATTAAATCTTTCTTTTTAATTATCTGCAATCAAAAAGAGTCCTTTTTGACACTATACAAATAAAGTGTTTAAAAAAAATTGTTCTTGATTGTAGAAAATTAGAAACGAAGCTTTAATCACGTTAAAAGTATCATCAAACATGACCTACAATTTTTTCCTTCTAAGGTCCCTTAGGTCCCTTACTTCAGTAGCGAACAAAAGTACCTAAGAAGCAAACGAATTTAGGTTACGTTTGTTGGTAGTTTTAACTTGATTAAAGCTTCCTGTTAAATTATCTGCTGATAGAAACATTTTTTCTCGACAGTCTGCAAAAAAGCTATTCGAGAAACAATGGTTTTGATTTCAGATAATTAAAAAGGAAGCTTTAATCAAGTTGAAATTACCACCAAACATAACCTGAATTCTTTTGCTTCTTAGGTACCTTTCTTCGCGACACGTCACAATTTTTTATTATTAATTATATTTATGCAAAATCATATTAATTTATTGCTTCTTCATACAGGACTTTCTGTTTTATTCCAACAGTATAGGTCATTTCTTTTGTATTCTTAAATTTAAAACATTGATTGATGAATCTATGTTTTGTAATATTTAATTTCAAACATTGATGAATCTTTGTTTTGCACCATTTAATTTCAAACACTGATTGAGAAATCTTTGTTTTTTGATTGATTTATTACAAAAATTTTGTAGTTTTCCTTCACTGTGGTTAGAAAGGACCAGGTGAATACGAATAATTGTAATTAAAATCGTATACTGACGCAATTTAATAGTTTTTGATGGATTCAATGGTTATTGAGAGTAAAAAAAAAATTCGGGTACGAAATTAATTTTGATTTCGTTACTATTCAGTAATACCAATAGATAAGAATAATTTCTGAACTATGGAACTGAATTTAAATATATAATAAATTATAGAATACTTACTTGATCACCAATCTGCAGACCATGGGGACCGGTTCGTCCTGGTCCTTGTTCGCCCAATAGAGGTAAATGGTCTCTGTACACAGTTTGACCTTTAGCATCGCTTACGACTTTCAAGTCAGCCTGTAATGTAAAAAATACCACAATTAATTAACTGTTACTCAACAATTCAACATTTAATTTTTTAATTAATTCAATCAACTATTTATTATTTTGAACTTTTTATATTACTACATTTTAATGTTTACATTCCTGTATTTCAATGTTTACATTCATACATTTTAAAGTTTACATTCTTACATTTTACTGATTACATTTTTACATTTGATTGTTTACATTCTTACATGTTAATGTTTACCTTCCTACTTTTTAATGTTTCTTTTCTGACAATTTAATGTTTAAATTCCTACTTTTTAATGTTTCTATTCTGACAATTTAATGTTTAAATTCGTACATTTTAATGTTTAAATTCGTACATTTTAATGTAGGAATAACTAAATTTTTATGTAGAAATAACAACGCATTTTAATGTCTAAATTCGTACGTTTTAATGTCTCTGTTCTGAGAATTTCATGTTTAAATTCCTACATTTTCATTTAGAAATAACTACATTTTAATGTAGGAATAACTAATATTTTATGTAGGAATAACAACGCATTTTAATGTTTGAATTTCTACATTTTAATGTAGTTTGATGCATACATTTTAATTAAATACATACCATTCCTTCAAAGCCGACACGATATAAATTTTTTGCACCATTGTCCCAAATCACATAAGCTGCTGAGCGTGGACTGGCAGCAGACCAATCTTGCACTTCATTTACTTTACCCCGACGACCATTTCCACCGTCTTGATCTTCCCATTGCCAGTCAACACCCCTTACTACTCTAGCACTCGGAAATATCCCTCGAATAGCAATCTGCAAAAGTATTAATTCATTTTAATTATTTGTGAAAAATACTTTTAAAAATAATGTTTATTAATTAATTTAGAATATTGATTACTACTTTCTATAATAATTAATGATCGTTACTATTTTAAATATTAACTTTTGTCAGAGACTGCCCACTAGAAAATTGCTTTAAGTAAACTTAATAATTTGCTTTAAAAATTAAAACAAAAATGTACAAAAGTCGATAAGGTAGAAATCGACTTTTTACTTCAATTTTGTATTTTAGAAACGAATTCAACAATAAATTTAACAAGTGTAAAAATTAACAAATTTTCGCAATTTTGCAATTAAAAAAATTTAAATGTAAAAGTTGTATTTTCTTTGCAAATAAGAAACACCGAAAAATGTTTACTTGCATATGGTAACTTGCACATGCCCTTAATTTCGGAACGATCATTTGAACGAACTGTTTTGTTTTCGTTTTAATTTTTTAAATATATACTTTTGTAATGAAAATAGACAATTGTTTTTAAACAATAATAACGTAGAATATTATTAATACAAGTTAATAATTGTCACATAAAATAATATTTAAGGACAAATCTGAATTTTTAAAAATAAAAGGATTCCAATTTCGTTCATTGGAACGTTTGGAACTTTATTTGCATAATCAAGATCAAAAGGATTCTATTTTCATTTCCATACATTATTTTCTTTATTTTTCCAATATTAAAAATATAAATTTTTCATTTAAATGAACTGTCATGAAAAACTTAAACATCTATCAAAGTTCTGTTAAAAAGTAAAGAACCAAATACTTTGGAGTATTATGTTCTCTTATTTTTTTTACATTCTCATCAATAATGAGAAAGTATTCAAAATGTGCGATTTTACACTTTTGCTAATTTCATCATTTTTACATTATTATTATTATTGTTTTTATTCTTATTATTATTATTCTTATTATTATTATTATTATTATTATGGATTTTTTTAATAAAGATCATCCCATTCATTTTTAAAGTTTCACATTTTGAAATATTTAATAACTCCTGTATTACTCCGTTAATACAAAATTTTCTTTATATTTTTGAAGTTTCGGAGCCTTTAGTAATCACAAAATAAATAGGTAATAACCAACTTTTGACACTGATTATACAAAATTGCAAATTTTTATTATTCCTGCTGATTGCTAATTATTCTTTCCTGCTCAATCTAACCTAATTATTATACTTAATTAGTCACCTTTTTACTTTTCCTACGGGGCTCCAAAAGAACTCTTTCACTACCAGGAGTAGCGATTCGATAAAATCTGTGTCTTAGGTGATGCTTATCTCCATGATAACATATTGAACACAAATCGTAATTTCCACATTCTGCACATTTCCAGCGAATTCCAAAAATCGGTTGCTGACGACACGTATCGCACATGGTACCATCGTGCTTGACACCAGTTGGAGCCGAGTCTAGGATTCGTAAATCGTATGCCCCTGAACAACGATAATTAGCAGCTGTCCCATTATCCCAAACAACAACCACTTCTTCTGGAGACTCAAAATTTCTCACTGTTCCAACATGACCTTCGCCTCCATCCTGAGAAAAATAAATTAGAGGTTAAGAGCGTTTAAAATTAGCAAAAAACAATTGAATGTATACTCAACCAGAAACATGTTTCTTCAATTGTTTAATTAACTACTAGCTGTTATTCATTTCTTAACAAATAAAAACAAAAACACAACAAAAAATACCACAAATAGTATATGATCAAACTATAGAGCATTTGACAAGTGAGAATGTAAACAACGCATTTCTTTCATCAACAATTGAACGTTTAATAGATTTAAAAACAGGATAATAAATGTAAAAAAGTGAAGAGTTTCAAGATAGATTTAAATTGTTTTTATAAATAAAAATACATCTTTTAGGTAAGTTGACAGCAATAAATTGTAACAAATCATCTATCGCATTTTTTCCTTTATTTTTGTCTCATATTTTGCAAAATGACAATTTATCCGTGTCATCACAAAAGATATTGTTTAAATAATTGTAATAATAACAATCTAAGTAGTTGTCATAAAAATAATTTAAAGGATTATAGGAAAAAAACATCATTAAACGTCAAATGTTTAAATAGATAACCTAAATCTAACCTGTTTTCCCCATTTCCACTCTGGTCCTCGAATTACTCGAGCACCAACACCTTCCATCATAAATCGCGTCGCACGAGTACCGGTACTCGCACCTGCTTCCATTATTTAATGACAAAAATTGCAAAACTATGAGTAGAAAACTCTGTCAACGAGAAAACTTATTCCGCACACATCCGCTAAAAAAACACCGCCATATCGAACTGTATAGTAGTGGTAAATGTGTGTGTGTATCACTTGTATCGATAATATCGATACGATTCAATATGATTCTATACAATACGATATACGGGGCGATACGATAGATATTACGATACGATATGAATCGATCGGACTTCTACTGAACTTGTCCAAACCACAAATTTGCTGCTGTTTTTCCATGTTCCGCATTCCCATCCCTGCCTTCTACTAGTTCGTGGAATACCTACACATCACTGCGTTGCATCTTCGATTTTGTCCCCCACCCTGGAGTTGTTTTTCCATGTGCTTTCTGTGTTTTGGTTTTTAAAAATTTTTTAAAAATGAATACCCCTATTTTAACAAAAGAACAACAAAAGAAAACGATGTCTGCTAAAAAGAAGGGACCAATAAAGGGTTTACGAAACGTTCTTGCACAACCATTCGAGAAATACTGGTAAATTAGTTACAATTGTATTTATTTATTTTCATTATAATTATGTTGTCACATACTGTATGTTGTTGCAAATTATAAATATTATCGCATACTATAAGTACTTTGTATACTATAAGTATTTTCTATATATGTATAAATAAACGCTTTAAAGATTTTATATTTACAACCTAACCTATAAAATTTTCAATTTTTATGTATAAAGGAACGATTTCGTCGAGAAATGCAAATTGTAGAAAACCGTTTCCAGGAAAAAAATACAAGCAGCATGTTGTCGGAGTATTGTTGGTCACCAAGATGATTCAACCTTCAAAAGAAAAAGAACATTCAAACGTTTTTGAATTTTCAATCATTTTAATTTTTAATTGTTCTATTTAACGTGAAATACTAAATATACATTTCAAAGGTAATTCTTGAAAATCAGAAAGATTTGTCTTTATACAAATTTTAAAGTTTTTAAAAATGGTTTTTAGAAACTATCCGGTACATATAAGTGTATTCTTCTTTTGGTTTATTGGCCTAAGGTTCGTAACAAACAGCCAGAAGGAATATAAGTGTATTATGTGAGCCCCTAATTGCCCCTAATTAAATGTCCAGAATTATGTTTATGAATGTGTGTGTGTCACACTATTTTAAACTCAGATTTATTGAAAAATTTCATATATCTTAATTTTTGAAACATCAAAGACTTTTAAGTTCTGATTGAATAATCTAAATTTGCTAATTTATAGCAAATAAATAAAAATAAAAAACTGTGTCCTAATATATTTCAAATAGAAATTCAAATAAGAATTAAATAAAATTAATAAATTAATTAAATTTCAAATAGAATTAATGAAAAATACAAAAAAAATTAGAATGAAAAAAAATATAAATATTATATTTAAATTAATTATATATAATAATCTTCTTAATTCTGTCTGTCCACACCTGAAGTTCGTCGTTTTTACTTTCAATTATTTTACGAAAGATTCTAATATTTTATTGT
>WNHD01011313.1:0-10481 GCA_011057455.1 Ganaspis sp. Gsp50 | reverse complement strand
AATATATATTTGTTTAAATTGAATATAAATTTGTTTTGATCCAACAAAATTTATTTGAATCAAACAAAATTTTATTTAAATCAAACAAATTCTTTATTTCATTCATTTATGTTTGAATTAAACAAATTTTTATATTCAAATCAAACGAAAGTTTCTCTCAGTGTAGTAAAAATTAATTTAGATTTTTTAAATTATATTATAAATTATTTTATAAAATTTAAAAATGTTATAAAACGAATGATAAATTTGTGGATCATTTCGCCCTTTCGAGATGTAAAATAAGAAAGGTACAAATTTGTGACAGACATAGTGTCAACGTATTTGGCATCAAATTCAGTATGTATTTCGCGTCGGTTCACTCTTGACTCTTCAACTCTGAAGATCCACTCAGGAGCGACGTGAACCAGGCCACTGGTATTCAAAGGGTGTGGTAACAGTGCCGTATTTGAATTAAAAAGCCCTTTTTTTTGCAACACGTAAAATTGCATCTAAGAGGCCCTCAATTATTCAAAAAGCAATTCCAAGCTTACATTAAATTTTGAACCTCTTTTAAACCAAAGGTCATTCAGTCACCGACCCTCCACAACTTTCAGATTAAGTGGAATTTAAAATTTAATCCCCGACTCTCGAAACGATTCGAGAGTTTTTTTACCAGACGCAAACAACTTGAACTAATTGACAAAGACTCACAATTTTTTATGTACGAATCTTGAATATTTTTTGTTATTTAATTAACAAATATATTTTTATTAAACAGTTTTGAATCTAATTGGATTCGATTACAAATTTTGAAATTGATCCTTTTTATTGAAACTGCAGTTTATTAGGAATATATATTTGTTGAAATGCGAATTTTTTTGTGTTTGGTTTCTATTTTTTTCTCTGTGCAAAAAGCCAGACAAAGCATTTATATTATATTGGTTTTCACTTTCGTTTGTCTTTGCTCTGTTTTTTGAAAAAAGTAATCAAAAAGTTTTCTATTACATTTTTTGCAGTCAATCGGAAAATGGCTTGTTTACTTGTTGAAAAGACATTGAGATTGCAATTATGAGAACTTTTTACAATCCGGTAGTTGCTGGGATGTTTATTCTTTATTCATTAAAACTTTCTATATGAATATTTTATGTAAAATTGTGATGTAATTTTTCTGTTGGCTTTTACGATTAATAAAAGTGTACAGTTATTGAAGTTTACTTAATATTTCAATAAAATTATGCAATCGATTTTTTCCTTTCGTCTCAGGAAAAAAACAAAGTGACTGAAATATAGAAGATAGGATAATAATAAGAAAAAGAGTAAATAAATTTGTTCTTCACAAAAGTTTAATTTACTTCCATTCAAATAAATTGCAATTTTCATCATTTGGAATTATTCATCAGAATTTTAATAGATAAGAATTTCAATTCATCTGGATTTTTATTTAAACGAATTTTAATTGACCCAAATCTTGATTGATACAAATTTCTATTGATCTAAATTTATATTATTCCGAATTTCGATTGTTCCGAGTTTCTATTCATTCGAATTTCAATTTGTCTGAATTTTTATTCATTCTAATTTTTATTGGCGCGAATTTCAATTCATCTGGATTTTTATTGTCCCGAATTCCAATTCTTCCGAATTTTTATTGATCCAAATTCTCAAATTTCAATTCTTCCGAATTTGTATTCATCCAAATTTCAATTCTTCCGAATTTCAATTCTTCCGAATTTGTATTCATCCAAATTTGAATTAACTCGAATGTCAATTTATCCGAATTTATATTGTTCTGAATTCTGAATTTCAATTGACCGGAATTTCAATTTATTTGAATTTTTATTGATCCAAATTTTATTCGACCCGAATCTTGATTAATCCGAATTTCAATTCTTGCAAATTTTTATTGAACCGACTTTTAATTTTACTTTTAATTCGTCCGAATTTTCATTGAATCGAATTTAAATTTTATTTTGATTACTTAGAATGTTAATTAGTTCGAATTTCGCTTTACGTAAAATAAATTTCAATTTTAATTTCAATTTTAATTTTAATTTTAATTTATTTCATTGTACGGGCCATTAAGCCCTTTTTTTGTCTGAATTGTAATTGACTCAAAATTTTGATTATTCCATATTTCAATCGTTCAACATTTTACTTGGAATTAAATGAAGAAGAATAAATTAAAAATTGTTAATGAAAGATAATAGTAAGAGAATAGTATATAGAAAATGTTAAATAAAAAATAGCACAAAAGTAATAGTAAATAAATTGTAAACAATGCTTCCCTATGATAAGCAAAATTGAACAAAATCTAATAAAAATTGAATTAAATAGTAAAAACAGTAAAATACACTCTGATTATTAATGAGAATGTAAAAATTAATAGTAAAACATTAATTTATTGAACATTACTATTTAATAGTAATGTTCAATAAATTTTTTCTTTGGATAAGAAATAAGAAACAAAAAATAGTATATAAAGGCTAATGAAGAAAATGAATGACTAAAAAAATTTAAAATAAAAGTAAAATAAAAGTCATGGACAATAAATAGTTTCAGAAAATATAATGATATTATCCAGCATGTGTGGAAACTTTTAACAGAGTTTAAAGTTGAAATTTTTTAAAAGACGCGGAGAATTTAGATTTAATTTGTTACACAAAGTTAGTTGGATTTTTACTCTGGGTGCAAAGTTCAGAGTTACTTGCTTGTCACTTGAGAATAAAACAGGGTGGAGAGCAAGAGAGTGCGGGCTAATTTTAATCGGGCTCAACTTATAAGAAGCAAGCCCAAAGCTTTTCAAGCTATTGTTTGAGGATCGTTCGAACTATGCTATGCAGACATTATTTCTCTTTTTTGTTTGTTTCTCATTTTCCTTTCTTGAGTAGCCCACTTGAGCACTCTTAAAAGATACAAAAAATGTCATATTTTTTAATTTTCAAACGAAAATTGCTTGCTCTCTACATCTTATTGTTAGTCAAAACGTTTCAATTAATTGAAACTTTCAGACATTTTTTAGTACATTCGTTATTCGTGTATTTGAATTATTATTATGTTAGTGAATTATTATTCTTTCAGTGAATTATTATTATTTCAATTCTGATTATTCTAGTGAATTATTTTTATTTTAGTGAATTATTTTTATTTTAGTGAATTATTTTTATTTTAGTGAATTATTTTTATTTTAGTGAATTATTTTTATTTCAGTGAATTATTTTTATTTCAGTGAATTATTATTATTTCAGTGGATTATTTTTATTTTCAATGAGTAATTACTGAAAATGAAAACATAAAATTTTTAAAATATAAACACCTTTTTCAATAAATTGAAACAAATTCTTGCGAATCATTTTTGCCTGAAATTAAAAAATTTTCAATATTTCCATAGGCTTTTTCCCAAACGTCAATGTTTCAAATTAAAGAAAAAAGTTGTTAGTCCTTAAAAATTGAAGATTTCCATTCAAACTTTTCTAAGTTGTAATTTGAAAATCCAAGAATTTTATTATTGCTTCCTCAAGAGGAAGCTTTTTTTAAATTATGATTTAAATTACGATTTAATTTATTAGATGGAAATAATAGATTATAATTTGTTGTTTTGAATGAATGTTTAATGTTAATTGTAATACACTAAAGTTTTTAGAAAATAATTCTTGAAATATAATGGTAAATCGGATGGTTTGACATTTCCATTAGTTTTGAAAATAATAACACGATAATTAGAATATATTTGTACTTTTGAGGCATGATTTTGACTAAATGAGAACGAATTGTTGGTTGTTTCATAAACGGCAGGTAATTCAAAATAATCAGAACTAATTTCACTGGAGCGTTAAATTACAGTGAGTTATACAGAGATAGATTAAATACGAGCCATTAAATTACATTTACTTTCAAGTACTTTTATATATCTATATTTGTAACCTCAAGATTGCATTTGGTCTTCAAAAAATATATAAATATTAATTAGTGGTTACGCTTATTCTCTAATTCAATAATAATTATATCTAATTCAATAATAATTAGCTCTAATTATTTCGTCTCATTTGATTTGCTTTATTTTATTTTTATATTTATTTATAATAATTAGATAATTCCTTCATTCAATTCGCACATGAATAAATTAGAAATTGTCAAAAAAGAAAGACAAAATATTCAATTTACTACAAACAAAATATACAATGTATTACAATTGTAGTAAATTGTAAAAATTAACAAAATATAGAATTTACTACAATTGTAGTAAATTGTAAAAATTGACAAAATATAGAATTTACTACAATTGTAGTAAATTGTAAAAATTAACAAAATATAGAATTTACTACATTTGTATAGTAAATTGTATATTTTGTCTTTCTTCTTCTATCTGTCCGTCTTAATAAAAAAAGAATTCCTGTCTCTACGATCTTAATTGTTTTTGTAACATTTTATCATTTTATCAATTTATTTATATTTTATTGATAGCAAGATCGAAAGTAATTTACATTCAAAAAGGAGTGAAATAGTTTTTCCGTGGCAAAGCAATCAAATAAATTTCATATTTTGTGTCGGTAAAGGTTGAGATTTGAAATGCATTACGTGTTGGTTTAGATGAAGGAGACTGATGTATTTTCTACCAGTGCAGAATGTTGTATGTAGTGATAATTCTCATCATGAATATTATGACAATGTCGCAAATGACAAATTGTAAAATAAAATTACACCCCACATGCAATTCTCAAAACTAATTGAATAATCTATCCGAACCTTAACAAGTAAAATTTATTTATTTATTTATTTATTTAACAATAAAATTGAGAAAATAGGCCTGAAAATTAAGAGATTGCAAACAAAATTTCAAATAAAAGACACAAAAAAAGCCACATTACGATAATAAACAATGCTTCCCTATGAGGAAGCAAAATGAGTAAAAAGTGTTTTAAATAAGAAACTGAAACTTTTTGAAACATTTGAAAATAATGATTAAAAGTGAAGAAATAAGGTTTTTAGAAATATTGGAGTACTTATTAAGAAATGGGAAATTGTTATTAAAAGTGCGGGGGAAATTCTTGAAAACGTTTTAATCGAAAACTTTGTTATTAAATTCCAGAAACTTAGTCTAATTTTAAATATTGTTCAAGAAGTTTCTTTCAACGTGATGGTCAAAGTGGGTTTTTTCAATTTCAGTTTGAAACAATTTCTCAGGAAATATTCCGCGCTTCGTTTAAAATGACGCTTCTTTAAATATGGATGTTAATCATTATTATAATAATAATAAACAATAATAATATAATAATATAAATAATAATATAAAAAAATAAAATGATAATATAACGTGCCTTTTTCTTCAAGTTTTCGTAATCAGAATTGACAACAAATGAAACATTCATGGCATAAATATACATACGTTTTTTTTGAAGTTTTTTAAAACGTTTTTTTATTTTCGCTTTGATAAAAAATCAACTCTGAGAAATGGAAAGCTACACTTTTATGGATTAACACTTTTGTAAATTGCAAAGTTTTCTTTGTTGAGGAATTACGAATAAATAATAGGTTGACACTTTGTGCTTTCTTGATGTTTGGACAGGGAAGAAAAACGAGATGAATATTGTGCCAAAATGGAACACAAGTAATGGAGGAAAAAACATCTTGAGATAACTTTATGAAAGGTAGGAAAAGTTTTTCTTTTCAAACAACCTGGAAAAGTTAGCTCAGCTTGGCATCCTAGTATGGAGGAAACTTTGATTTATCGTCACCATCAGCTTCCACCTGATCACGTGACCCTCTTCCCAAAGACACATCTGATTGTGTATTAGATTTCAGTTCAGTTTACGAGAAACTTTCCTTTTACAAAAGTACACAGGGGGAATTTTCTTACAGAAAATTAAATCCACACTTATGTGCACTCTCGTCAAATCGAAATCCACAACTTTTTCCTTTTTATATCCTTTTATATAGATTCTCTGAATCACTTTCAATTGATTTTTTCTTAAAAATTGTTTCTCCATTTTTCTTTTATTAGTTTAGCGACAATTTTTAATAATTTTGTAAATAAGCTTTTCATTTTTGTAGCTTTAGTTTTAGGGGTTTATTTTGTAGGTTTTTTTCAGTCATTTTGAGGGGAAAAAAAAGTGGAGAGAAATAGGGAGGAATAGAAAAAAATAGACAGGTGTAAAAGTGATAGAGAGAAATAAAAAGGAGTGGTAAGGAATAGAGGGAAATAGTAAAGGATAAAAGAGTGCATAAAAATAGATAGAGACAGAGAATAGTAGAAACAAAGAAAGGGATAAAGAATACCAAAAAATAGAAAGGGATAGAAAAGAATAGAAAAAAATGGAAAAGAATACAAAATACAAAGAAATAGAAAGGGATACAGAGGACTATGAAAAAATTTTAAAATGTATAAAAAAAGAAACAGAAAGAGATAGAGAAGAATAGTCAAAAATAGAAATGGAATGAAATATCTATTCATTTTGTATGTATTTAATTCTGTTTAATACAATTCTATTCTATCGGATTCTATTCATTTCAATTCTATTCTTTCGCATTCTATTCAATTCAAATTTATTCGTTTCGAATCTTTTCGCATCAAATATATTCGTTTCAATTATATTCATTTCAATTCTATTCGTTTCAATTCTATTCGTTTCAATTCTGTTCGTTTTAATTCTTTTCTTTCGAATTCTATTTATTTCAATTTTACTCTTTCTAATTCTAATTATTCATTTTATTTCTATTTAATTAAATTCTACTCTTTCAAATTCTAATCTATTAAACTGATTTCTATTCGTTTCAATTCTACTTTTTAGAATTCTATTCTATTCATTTTATTTCTATTCGTTTCAAATCTATTCTTTCGAATTCTATTCATTTCAATTCTTCTCTTTCGATTTCTAATCTACTCATTTTATTTCTATTTATTTAAATTCTACTCTTTCAAATTCTAATCTTCGTTTTATTTCTATTCGTTTCAATTCTATTCGTTTCAATTCTATTCGTTTCAATTCTATTCTTTCGAATTCTATTCATTTCAATTCTACTTTTTCGAGTTCTATTCTATTCATTTGATTTCTATTCGTTTCAATTCTATTCTTTCGAATTCTATTCATTTCAATTCTACTCTTCAATTCTACTCTTTCGAATTCTATTCTATTCTATTCTATTCATTTTATTTCTATTCGTTTCAATTCTATTCCTTCGAATTCTATTAAATTCGTTTTATTTCTATTCGTTTCAATTCTATTCGTTTCAATTCTATTCGTTTCAATTCTATTCTTTCGAATTCTATTCTTTCAAATTCTATTCATTTCAAATGTATTCTTGCAGATTCTATTTATTTCAATTCTATTATTTCGAATCCAATTCATTTAAATTCAATTCTTTTTAATTATGTTAATTCCAATCCTATTCTTTTGAAATCTTTTCAATTAATTCTTGTTAATTTCCATGCTACTAGTTTCATAAATCAGGGATACTTTACGAAATTGTATTCAAAATTTAATTTCAAATGAGCAAATATTTTAGAGTTAATATTTAGGACAATAAAATCTTACCTGAGCTTGTATTGCCGCTTGATGAAGTTGAGCTACACCGAGATCAAAGCGTTTCATCGAAATATCTTCCTGAAGCTCGGCAATTTTGGTGTGAACATTTCCTTCCACGCTTCTGCAAGCGAGAAAGCAAATTGAATTTTTTATCTTTGATACGGAATTCTCGATTGATTGAAAGAAAGCTTCAAAAAAATATACGCGATATAGGATTTGAATTTTTGCGTGCATTCATTTCTCTCAAGACTGAAAGGACTAGAAGAATGTTACATGGATCAAACAAAAATGTTCACAGAATAAATTTTCTTTGCCTTCAAGAAACTTGTGCACAAGAAATAATTTCTTTCAAATACAGTCCTAGGTTCAAGTTCTTTTGAGGATCTTCAAAAAAATTTACAAGTCTTTCTTGTTTCTTTCATTATTATTTCATTTCAATTCAATTATTATTCCTCCTTATATTCTAAATAATTTTTTAAATATTTAAAATATTTATTATATTTTGTGTGTTATTGTTTTTATATATTTACCCATTAAGAGCTTTCATTTATTTGCAAAGAATTAAATTTACATTAAATATATTGTTATTCTGTATTGTTTATTTTTATTTATTATTTTTGTATTATTTGTTATTTATTATTTTCGTATTATTTTTTATTTGTTATTTATTAATTTTTTATTTGTTATTTATTATTTTCGTATTATTTGTTATTTATTATTTTTTTATTATTTGTTATTTATTATCTGGAAATCTATTATTGTTTTTTCTCATATTCATATTATTATATTTCTCATTTTGATTTGCATTACTAACTGAAAGTTTATTCAAATTTCACTCATAAGAAATGAAAAACGGTTCTCGTTGAAATTCTTTTTCTTTTTTAAATAATTGAGTTGTGATTATGCACTATTTCAGAATTGTAGGGAAATATTGCGCTCGAGTCGTTCACTTTTTATTATAAGAGGTTGGAATTGAATGAAAGAAGATGGACAATATTTTTCTAGAAAAGATCCCAAGGAAATAAATTAATTTATTATGAACTAGGGAATATGTATTTTTCAGTCAAAACCGGGGATAGGTGAATATATAAAATTCTCCTGGGATAACTCCTATGTTAAAGGAGTCTTTGTGAATGTGGCATTGCCTCTTTACTCTTTTGTCGTACGAGAAGTATTTTAGAAAATCGAGAACAATTTTTAAAATAGCTTCAAAAGCTCCAACAACTTCAATTAGATTTTTACATTTCGCATAACCACTTTTTCCTTCAAAGAGAAAGAGCCTCATTTCTACGCTAAAGAATTTCATTCTAAAGAATTAACTTTATAAAGTAATGTCTTTATACATATTATGAAATATGTGCTCTTTTTAATGTGAAATTATAATTGCTATTGAAATATATAAATATATCGAAATATATAAATATATTAAATGTAAACGCCTGAGAAGAGCATACATAAATTAATAAAAGTTAAAAAAAAGTTATATTGAAATAAAAAATAAAATATTTTGAAATAAAAAATAAAATATTTTGAAATAAAAAATAAAATATATTGAAATAAAATATATTGCAAATATATTGAAATATATTTTAATATAATAGCAAGTATAATTACAATTATAGTATACAATTTTAAAAATGATATTGAAATTAACGCATACTTTTTTTGTTCTCAAAAAACTATAAAGCCGATCTTTGTTTATTGAACCGTTTTTCTAGTATTTATTAATCAATTTTGTAAATACAAATGTATTTTGCATATTTTTGTATGCAAAATCGAACCAAAGTTCGATAAATAAATAAATATGTAAATAAATAATAATAAATATGTAAATGTGTAAAACATTCAAAATCGTCAAAAATGTTTTTTTTTGTAAACTAAAAAAACTGTGCCATCTTCAGCGTCCTTTTTAAAACATTGTAAAATACTGAAACAATTTATCAAATATTGAAACAATTTATCAAATATTGAAACAATTTACCAAATATTGAAACAATTTACCAAATATTGAAACAATTTACAAAATTTTACGAATCGAAAAATTAATTACATTGCTCGAAATTGTCTAGGGAAAGATTTTCGTTTCCGTCTTCTGTTTGCTTTCAAGTAAATTTTAACCTGCGATCGAATGTCTCGTTAATTAAAATTTGCTTTTACCGAAAGAAGAGGAAACTTGGCGTAGAATTTATTGAATTTTGCGGGTAATTAAAAGCCTTGTTCTTTTGTTACTTACTTGCGTTGCATTCGAGTTAGAGCCTCAAGGGCATCCTGTAGACGTCCAATCTCCTGAGCCAAACTTTCAGATTCTCTGTGCAAATCTTCCATCAAAGGTAGCGTGCTACTTCCGGTCGGCACCAACTCGTCCTTTAAATTAGGAACTTGATTTAGCCTCTCAACTGGCACCTGATCAGGTGGAGCTGGAGGCACAAACAGGCGACGAGGTGGCTTTCGAACAGTAGCGGTGGATGACAAATTTCGTGCCAAAACCTAATACAATATTATTTAATAAAAAAAAAGTATCATTTTTATTATAAACTATAAAATTATAATTATAATTATAATCAGGGTGTCTACTAACCGGGAAATAACCGGGATTTTTATTTAACCGGGAAAAACCGGGAAATAGCCGGGAATTTTTTAACAAACCGGGAAATTTTTAAAAACTTAAAGTTCTTTTTTTTCTGTTTATAAATAAAATGTTTTAAAAAAATTATGTCTACGTTAAGAATAAAATTTATATGTATGTAAAATATCGGGGTTTCTACAACTATGATAAACATGGAAAACCTGGAATTTTCATGGAATTTCATTATTCCTCATGGAATCATGGAAATCTCATGGAATTTTTATTTATATCATGGAAATTAATGTTTCTATTTAATATCTTTACTTTATGATGTTTATTAAGTTTTACCAAAATTTTATACCTTTTTTAACATAAAGAAAACTTCAAAATACTTCAAAATATTTAAAAATACTTAA
>WNHD01011308.1:0-10818 GCA_011057455.1 Ganaspis sp. Gsp50 | reverse complement strand
GAAGGGCCTTCCTTTGACCGGAGACATCTGGTATACATGGATCTAAAATAAAATGCGGCACAGGGGCAGGTATATATAGAAGCACCGGCTGCATTAGGGTTTCAATAGCACTGGGACATTATTCGACGGTCTGGCAGGCGGAGGTCTGCGCGGTTTTGGGCTGCGCTCAGATAGTACTTGACAAGAGGGCATTTGGGAGGCGGATCGAAATCTGTGTGGACAGTCAATCTGCCTTGACCACGTTAGTGAGACCGGTTATTGAATCTAGATTAGTTTGGCAATGCCGAGAGATGCTGGATAGAGTAGGTTCAGTAAATAAGCTTTCATTGACCTGAGTACCGGGACATTCGGGAATAAAGGGAAATGAGAGGGCGGATGATCTAGCTAGGTTTGGATCATATACACCATTGATTGATACGATTGATACGGATTTTTCTTTGGAAGATATCTTGGCCTTCTGGAAAAGGACAGGTCTCTAAAGAAACCGGTTATTTGAGCTCATTGGGATGGGTACAATGGATGTTACACCTAAGTGCCTAATTCCGCAAGGAAAAAGCCCAATCTGCTTATTTAATAGAATAGGAATAGAAAGGCCTAACCTTTCCCAGAAGTCCAAAATATCTTCCAAATATAAGTAGGTAATAATTTCAGGGTCCGCAAAAGCTATCCCCCAGCTATTATCTCTTTCAACGGCAAAAGCCGGACAATGACATAGAACATGGATTGATGATTCAACATCTTCTCCATACTTTCTGCACATTATAGAGACTTGTCTTTCAATTTTGTGTTGGTGGTAGTTGAGAAGTCCATGACCAGTGATCAGCCTAACAAGGGTTCTTACTCTGATATTATTGAGCTTAAGAAGATTTTCTTTTCTAATTCGTACAGGGTCTCTCGGATGTTCCTTTCTCAAGTACCATGTGAGAGCAACTCAATATTGGCCAGACCTCCGCCTGCTAGACTGTAAGAAAAAACCTAATTGAGACTCAAGTGCAACCATTGCTTCTATATATACCTGATCCTGAATCAGATAAGCGATTCCAGCGCTCTTTTATGAAATTTCGGAGTAATCAAACGGATTGTAATAAAGCTTTGGAAATTTGCAATTTACATCTAAAGGAACAAAATTTGCTTAGGAGTTAAGTTGAAATATTCATTTGTTTACGAGATGTCAAAATTTTGAAGAAAGATGCAAATCGTGTTTAAAAAAAAATGCAAATCTTTTAAACTATTTAATGCATTTACTTGATTTTTTTTGTAAGTTCGTTAGAAAAAACAAAAAAATTAAGTTTTAAGCATTTTTGTAAAATTTTTGAAAATTAATCCTTTTATATATATATTTTTACGTACCATTGAGTTAGCTGGATCGATTTTGATAATTAAACGATAAATATAATCCAATTAATGTCCTTTATAAAACTGCACAAAAAAATTAGTGCGCCGCTTATAATCTCGACTGTAATTTAAAAATGTTTCTGACTAAAAAATGAAGCGCGGAGCAAAACAAGCAGACGAACATTTACAAAGTATTCTGCGCGCAGGCGCGGCCAATGATTTGCTTGTGACGTCAAGAGTCCCTTTTACACAACATGAACATTCTTTGAGTTTTGAATATTTAAAAAGTAAAACAAACTATTTATCTGCCCTACATGGAATTTATTTTTTTTAATTGTAAAATAGATTAATGCTCTGAAAATTATAAAATATCATAAACTTAGGAACACTTATGCATTATATAGCTAGTAAAGTATATGAAAAATAAACTTAATTTAGAAATCAAACTTAAATGTGAAGTATCTTAAATTTATTTATTTATAAAAATAAAATATTATATTACAAAAATGTTACTTATGTATTTTTAAAAATAAAAAATTAACAGCATTTAAATTATGTCATAATTTTAACTGAAGTACGAAGAATTTAACTAAAATTGGAATAAAGATGACAATTAAATTATACTTTTTTTTCGGTTTATGAGAATGGAAATCGTGAAAAAGAATAAATAAACATTTTAATAAAGACCAACTTTTATTATAAAAAATTTTAATTAAATGTATAAATGAAGCTAGATTTATATCATAATAATATTATATTTTCTCATGAGTCTATAAGTAGTGTAAAAATTATGGAAATGAAAAAATGTAAATTTTTAAAAAGTCTAATTTTTAGTACAAGAAAGTTTCATTAAAATTATGAATATTAATGAAATTTTGCATTAAAAAAATTTCACATTTTAATTTTAAAAAAATTACGAATTGGATTTGAAATTTAATATATTATATTTAATTACATTATTTTTGTTCATGAATATACAAGTGCATTTTTATATACAATATACAATATATTGAATATGCAATACAGTATACAATTGAAAATATAATTTTATAAAGCCAATTTTTGTTATAAAAGATTTAAAATTAATATATAAATGAAGTTCTATTTGAAAACATAATATAAACATTTTAATTAATGGGAATTAATAACAATTAAATTATATGACACTTGTTTAAAAATAAAAAATGTTGATATAAAAATTTAAGTTAGTTATTATAAATTAGTTATTAAAAATGTTTTATTCATTAGCTTTAAGTACAGAAATCAGGAAATAAATAAAAATTTCAATGAAGAACAATTTTTATCTTTCTAACTTTGTTTACAATTCATTTGTAGTAACCATAAATTCTGTAGGATTTTTTAAACATTTCAACTTCGTATATATACATTATTATTATTATTAGTCACAATAAATTTGGAAAAAGACTATAATTTTTGACGTTTTCTTGCAGTTTCTTTTTTTAAATTTACAACATTTCTAGTTTCAAAGTTTTGTGAATGTAAATATAATTTTATTTTAATTAACGGCATTTCTGGAATAAATGTGTGACAACTACGAGTTCCTGAGATAGTCAAACTTTTGCAAAAACGTTCCTTTAATATTTTTTCTTGAGTTCCATAATGTCTTCCGATTTACAATATTCAAAATTCATTTTTAAATTAGCACTGATTGACCACTCGTATAATTGTAGTGGTACAATGATTTGATTATTCTCGGGTCTTTGTAGACTAGTGCGAGTTGCTAATCTCTTCAGTATACCACCGACGACATCGCATAGACTTTTGCCATGCGATGTAACAAAAAATGCCATTCTGCATCGATATCGAAATCTGTTTTGTGGTAAACTAAATTCGTAAAATTAGATTTATTTTTATATTGGGAAGCGGCCCCGTCTGAAAAATATAATATTCTTTTAATGTCAGAACCATATTTTCTTTTCAAGAAATCTACTAGTTTCTTTTGAAAGTAGTACACTGTACTTGTTTCGTGATTACGGCAATCTGAAATAATCACAAGACTTTCGTGTTCAATATTCTCGTTTTCTTTGTGGTAAAGGACGAAAGGATGCACAGTTGTTTGCTGTTTACTCCAGTCATGTCCTTGAATCTCATCCTGAATAACTGTAGAGTAATTTTTAGCGAAATACAGTAAAACTATAAATTCATGAGCGTTCAAGTTCCTTTTGCATTCATCCAAATATGTGGCCTGTGATCTAGCTATGAAGATGTGCGTTTTTCGAGTCATTAGTCTTGTTTTTAATGTTTACAAATATGTATCTACATTGTAACATATTTCTTGTAACTGGCACCGGTCAGTTGTAGCCCACTCGTTATAATTTATTTCCTGCACAACATTCTTTTCGAAGATTAAGCGCAAAATTGACTCTAAATTGTCAAAATTTTGACACTTTTTACATTTGTTAATATGTCAATTTTCTGTTGGAGATGAGCAGGTTATTTGTTACAACATTTCCTGGTAGGTGAAAGGTGAAAGGAAAATCATCAGTATGTTGAACTAATTTCTTTAGTTTCGCTCCAGATATCATTAGTAAAACATTTTGGTGAATATGGCACACACAAACAGTGTGTGTACCCTTGGGACCTATTAGGATGCATTGTTCTGGTCGTAACTCTGCAAATTTGCTGAAACTTATTTGTATATCCGGATGTTTCATCTTAATTGTAGCGTAGAGTTCAGATAAATTTCCTAGTATGAGCCGCTTTTGTAATTGGATTTTTAAACCATCTTGTTTTATACTTACAAAATCGCTTTTCCCGGCATCGTTCTACTAATCTCATCCGAGCAATAAAATTCTTTTACAAGTGTAATTGTTTCCTCTGGTAAACCTTGATTTTTTTCTTTTATATTCTGGTCTTGAGAAAACTCCTCGCTTTTCTGGAATTAATTTTGCTTGTCCTCCAAGATATTTAGAACAATGCAGGCGCGTTGATATTTTATTAGCACTCCATGATATGAGTAACACGGTCAAAATGCAGTGACCTAACTATCAGACATTCTTGTCTGATGTATACATCAACCAGCTTTTCTAGATCCTTCAACATGAAGGACGTCAGGCTGATTGGTCTGAATTCTTTAGCCGCAGTATAAACTGCTCTGCCAGCCTTCGAAATAAACACCGCCCTGGTCATCTTCCATGATTTGGGTGTGTAACCTAGAGCTACACATGCTCTCATTATCTTTTCCATGGGGGTCCGTATGTGCTCCATACCTCTTTGTAAAAGAACCGGATACCCCCTGTCCCCTCCTTGTGATTTATACGAATGTTCCCCATCTCAACTTGTTATCTCCCATTTTCTTGAAGTCTGGGATGTTAACTTCCATCAGATGTTTCAGACATTCCTTCTTAGATTGTGCAAAATGCCCATTTGGGAGTTCAATTGCTCTCAGTTTGGCTGTAGGATCCTTAACCAGAATTTTATGAAGTCTCGTTGCTTCGGGTACTTTTTCGACACCCTCACATAAACAGCCAGTAACTTTTGCCACTTCAAGCTCTCTTTTGTAGATCCCTCTCATCTTACGGTACATTTTCCAAGATTCTTGATTCCTACTCTTCTTAGCTCTATTAAAGAGCCTCCTTACCGTCTACCTCAGTTCTTCGAGACGGGAATTCCACCAATGCGCCTTCCCGCCTAATCCAGTTTTTTTGTCAGGACAGTTTCGTTCGTAAGAGGTCATAATGGCTCAAAAACGCAGATGATCTGCTGCTAGTTCCAATTCATTCTCATTACCATATTTCGGTGGAAAGCGGACCGAGGAGTCCCTCAGGTTCTCATTATATGAGGCCTATTGATCTCTCTGCGGGTGTCTATTTCACCTTATTGGCTGATCTGCTGCCTCTATTCTGAATATGATGCGCCTGTGATCGGACATAGAATCCTCTTCCAAGACCCCCTAGTCCTCCACATTCTCTCAAACAGACCAGGAGCAGATCGATAAACCAACACTTTCTGCTTATTGACAGTTGTAAATGTTGGTTCGTAACCTTGATTTAGTGTGTCTAAATCAGTATCCACTAGGAACTTATAGAGTTTCTCTCCTCTTCCGTTGTTATCTGTGCTACCCCACACATTATAATGTACACAGTTCAGTCAATGAAAGTACCTCTAACCCTTTCGAAATTAGACAGGCTTTCGGAACTGATGCAAGTAGTGAGCAAACTAGCTCTTCACATTTGCCAAGGACTCTAATAGTGACCATGTAAACCCAAGGTTTCCAAATAAAAGCTGTGGCTGTCTGCATCTTTGTCATGCGCTTGCTAATACCGCTGTCGTGCTTTTACAATGATTGATAAAAGCTAATTATGTGGAGCGAGAATTTGAATGAAATTCAGAAAACGCAATGTGCTTAATTAGTCTATAATTGAATGTTAATATCAATAAAATTAGTTGGAAAAATGAATATCTGACTTTTGGGAACAAAAGAGCAACTCAGAGTCTATAATATTTTACATGAAAATGAAAATCAATTTTTTTTACGATTAGTACCTTTTCTCCATCGAACTGCGGCTTCACGTATGGGACAAAATTTCTCACGTCATACAAATTCAAAAATGAAGTTTTTCAGATCGAGCTGAAATTTGTACAATTTTCAGTACTATGGATGAGTACTTCAATGAGCCAAGTCGATATTGACATGAAGTAAAAAAATCATACAATTAGACAAAACATGTCAAAGTAGATCCTTTCCTGACGTAAGGTATCGTTTAACATAACTGTACCTGAATGCGAATGTGTACACGTACATGGATTTTCAATCGTGCTATTTTACACACTTTGTTTGAACTCATGAACACACCGTGAAGTCACTAAATCTGTATGTAAAATCATGTCCAAGAACTCGGTTGATAAGTTAGGAATCTACGTTAATTTTTATTTTTTCTTGAACATTCTTTTTTAAAATAATAATAATAATAAGTCAGACATTCATAATACACTTGAAGGTCTCCTACGATAATTCCCAAAATTTGAAGGCAATACCTTTTTTAGTTTCGCTGTAACTAGTGAAAAACTAATATAATAATATAAAAATGATAAAAATAATAAAAATAATAATAAATAATTGTAATATGTCTGTAAGTTTGTTATCGACTCACTAGTTTCTCACTACTTACAGCGAAACTAAAAAAGGTATTGCTTTTAAATTTTGGGAATCATGGTAGAATACCTTTAAGTGCGTTATGAATGTCTGACTTATTATTTTTAAAAAGAAACTTTAGGAAAAAATAAAAATTAACGTAGATTCCTAACTTATCGACCGAGTTCTTGGACATGATCTTAATGTAAATCTTGAGGTGTCACCTCTAATTTTAAACCAGAAAACATAAAAAATATTTAGTGGTTTCCAAAATACGCCTCAAAACTTCTGAGAATGTTCTCCTTGAAAATTTATGTTACCTAAAAATGATTATTATATTTCTGTAATACGTGCTCATACGTTTTAATCCATACCTCGGGTACCACTGAATATATCTTTTAAGTTTCCTGCTGTTAAATTAAAGGTGATACCTCAAGGTGACTTATAAGTTTCAAATTATAACTACAGTTTTTATAGATTCTGCAACGAGTTACACTTAAAAAAATGGTTTTTTGAGTTTATTTAGAAAACTGTACATGATCTGGTTATTCTGGCTTAGGATTCAAGTGCAGTGGACAAAAAGAGATGAGAATACACTACTGTAGTGTTTCGGACTAAAAAAATTTTGTGTGGAGCTGTGTAATAATACAGATTGTAGAGAAAAGATATTAATAAAGTTAGATAAAATGATTAGAGAAAAAATCCTTACGCAGAAGCATATAAGATGATGCATGAAGTTTCGAAAGAGGGTTATGAATTGTATTTAAAGACACATATATAACAAAGAGAAATTAAAATGCTTATAAAGGGAGATAAGAATTTAAATAACAATAGGTATAATTATCCTGCAGGAGGTTACGGTTGGATGACTAATTTACAGTCTGTAGATAAAAAAGACAATATTACAACTTTACCATTTTACACATACAAATTTAAGTTTATATGTGTTGTAATAACAATGGAAAGAGAAGGAATAACATCGTGGGCATATTTAGAAGAAAGGGGAAAATAAAGGATGGGAAATATTGGATTTTTTTTAATTTGTACTTTTTTAATTGTCATTGTCAGCATTTAAAGTTAAACTATACATTTTTGTACAAACATCGTTTGTTGTCTATTGCTCAGGTATATTAAAACAGTTCAGTTTACCTTCGCCTATTTCCAAATTAAATTTTTAAAAGTCTTTATGTGATGTTCTCATATTTTTAATTAATTTGAAAAACTGAAAATTATTCTAAAGATGCGAAAATTTAATTGATTCTTGAACTATAGTTTTTCTACTTCCATTTTTAATTACCGTTAAAATTGGTAGAAAATCACCACCTAATAGAACTATTTTTCCAGCAAAAGGAACATTTTCATTTCTACAACAATATTTTAATATTCTGTCAACTACTTCTAAAGCTTTTCAGGGAATCATAGAAGCTTCGTCCCAAATTACCACTTCTGCTTCTCTTAGTTTACGTTTATTAGATTTCAACTTTAGAAACTTTGTTTCAATATTTAACAAATCTAATGGTAAACGAAAAGTTCTATGACTTGTCATACCACCAGGTAGTAAAATAGATGCAATTCCTGTCCATGTCAAAGAAAGAATTCTTTTTCGAATTCAAAGAAAATAATAAATTAAAGTTTTATACAAAAAAGTTTTCCTGTTCCTCCAGGTTCGTCAATAAATATCATTTTATAATTATTATAAATAGTTATGTTAAAAATAGAAATTTGTTCTTCATTTAAATGACAAAAAAATTTTGAGAAATTTTTTTTACTCTGGTTAACAAATAATTCACCTTCCTCAAGGGTTTTGAAATTTCCAATTTTTTCAGGTTCGAGCAAACCAAAATTTTAACACGATAACTTTTCTAAGTATAATATTTTACTTATTTCTTTTATTGCTCTTTGTTCATTCTGATTTTCCACTCCTTCACAAAAGAATGTTTTAAATTCATTCAAAACATTACATTGAGAAGCTGAATTATCAGGAATCAAATCCATGAAAATATTGTTCTCAATTCTCTCGGCATCATGATGTTACATGATTCATTAAAAATTTTGAAAACTTGACTATCTAGAAAAGATTTTGAACCTTTCACTCGATTTAAAATCAACTTCAAATGAAACCTTTCAATATCTTTTGAACTGACACTGTTTATTCTACCTAAAGATTTGAAAAAGAAATTCTTTTAAACCATTTCTTTTCTTTTAAATCAAATTAATAAAATTTTGGAATATTAGATTATCTAATTTTTTTGCCTTATTTTCTTCCGAGTTCAAATTAAATCAAGCTGTAAGCGTTTTTTTATTTTGCATCCTTTTTTTTATTTTCTTTAAAAATGATTTGTTCTTGATTTTTAGTATGAACAGCTAATCGAATTATAGAATGTGATCTTTCTGACAAAGGCAATTCTTCTATACGCCATGCAGCTTCCATAAGACTAACATATCTTGCGTCAAGATATTCAGTAATTTCACCATAAACTTCATTACATTCTTTTTTCTTTAACGCAATTAAAGCTTTCTCACAACCTTTATGCAAATATTTATAAATATATTCAATGTTCATTACTGATCCACAATATTCAACTTTTATATGGCAATTATATTTTTTTAAACGGTCTGGGTTATAAGGAACAACCATTGAATTATCTACATTACTAACATTACCATCTACTTTAGAACCACCTACTATGATGAACCTGTCACGAGACTTTAAATTTTTGACAACAATAATAAAAGAGAAAAAGGGGGTTCGGATCGTGAAGGCCGTCACAAAATTTGCGAGCGAGCTCTTAGTTGTAAGGCAGCAAGAAAGTTAAAAAAACAACAGGCATGGTGAGCAGCAGCAAGAGCGGAAGTGGAGGAAGACACAAACTTACCGGTGTTGAATCTCGGCTACCGGGTCGATTGCAGCACATACACAAAGAAAAGGCTTGACTAAGCGCAAAACGCTTCCCTGACACGGGGAAAAGTTCGTGTAAAGTCTCCAACCGAGCACACACCAAACACACTCAATCCAATTAATAATCAGTTTATTAAACAAAGCGTTAAAGGCGCGACAATGAGTATTTTTAAAATATCTAACACGAGGTGTACAAAAAGGTCAGAAGGCTGGTTGCCCACGTGACGGCTGGCGTCTCTCTGACGATGCGTAGATCTGCGTCGGTGAGGTGCGTTCGGGGCCCGTCGGAAGGACCCGGAAACGCGCGGCCACGCAACCCAAGCACCGTCGAAGGACAGCACCAAACATGGCGCGAAAAACTAAAGTGATGAAAATTCAGATAATTGCTGTTCCTAATTCGACAATGAGGGAGAGCGGCGCGCTTATTAAAAAGAATAGGAGAAATGGCGTCAAGGGTCGCCACAATACATATTATTTATTTTTATTTTCTCTACTTCTGTATTTTGGAAAACCGTTTTTTTTTCAATTATGGTATCATTACCAAATTCTTTGGGAAATTTTGTAGAACACTTTTTTTTATTTTTTTTTAATATGGAGAATAGTTATTATGGATACCATGCAACATAAATTTCAAAACTAAATCTTTTAGATAATTATCATTCTCCGGGATTTCTGCAGATATATATTTATCTATTTCGTCCGGATTTATCAATTTATTTTTATAATTTAAAATAAATAACAAATGACTATGTGGTAATCCTTTTTTTAAATTCTATAGTGTACATACAGCCCAAAACGTTAAAAAAAATTGATCCGCTCAAAACCCTAATTTAAAGTTCTTTTGACCAATAGAAACAGAAATATGATGTGATAAAGATAAATTAATATTTTTGTTCTTAACGAATTTTCATTGTTTCTTTGGTGAGCTGCATTTTCTAGAGAAATGATAGCAAGCAGTTGAAACTAAAGTGTATAATAGTATAGTTTTTAGGGTATAAATTAAGATCAAGAACATTTGGATACTTACAATTACGATTTCAATTAAAAATAGTAACGACTTTAAAACATTTTTAAAACTTTTAAAGAAAAGATTACATTTCTCGAAACAATTAAAAACAAAACTAAAATCAAAATTTCTGGTTCTTTTCTAAAAAACCAGTCTTAATAGACTTAAGTCTTAATAGACATTAATTTAAAAACTTAAATTGGCTATTTTTGCAGGACCTCAAAGTAGGCCCATGAATGAAAAGTAGCGTGTATTTCCGTTTATAAATATAAATTGCTAAATTTTTTTGTTACGTTCCGGAAAATTAAATATTTATTTAATTTAATGCTTCTGTAAACGTTGGAGGCTCCAAACTGCTCCAAACTCAATACCTGACCAAATTTAGGTTTATTTTTATGGGGTCGATTCGATTTCTTTTATAAGAAGCTATATACTACGCTGACTGAAAGTTTTTGTTTTATTTAGGAAGATTGAAACAATTTA
>WNHD01011301.1:1726-12822 GCA_011057455.1 Ganaspis sp. Gsp50 | reverse complement strand
ACAACTACGGAACTACTCAACTACTATATGTAGTAAAATCTACTACTTAAAGTAGTAGTTTCAATTACATTCCTAGTTCTTTTAACTACTTATGGTAGTGAATACAATTTTTTAAATTGAGTTGAGGACCTATTTTACTACTTACAGTAGTTAAAAAGTAGTAAAACCTACTACTTTTTCTCAGTGTAGTAATTAGAGTTAAAACGATTCCTTATGAAATTAAAAATGGAGATTTACATAAAATGAGCGTTAAATGAAATTGAGAGTATGAATTTGAAGGAAACAAATTTGTCCTCTTTTGTAAATTGGAGTTTCAGTTTTGCGGGTGAATAGCAGCTTGTTGGAATGGAATAAAATGGACGTCCCTGAGGAAGAAAAGAGACACACCCTAGAGTCTTATAAGCTGTGATGATTCCCCTAATCGAGTTTATAAACACTCAACGACCACACCCACTTGAACGGGGGTGGTTCACCCCTATGAGGCTCGTATCCAAGCATACACTGTCGACTCGTGTTCGTGGTTATACGCGTATTTATTAGTCTACATGCTGCACCGAGATAACGTACACCCGGTACACGCGAAGATAACCGCACCCCAGGGAACCCGCTGCTGCTTATAAACCGTTCTAACACGATGGGGAACCGCAAAGCATTCCGTACTGATTTATCGGTGGGGAGGTGATAAACGAGGCGAGTTCATCTCTTTCGGGTACTACTTCTCTATGCATGTACACTTTATTTGCATGTGTGCACACACTCGGCAAGAATAAACTGTCGTCGCGCGTTCCTTCGTTTGTACACGCTTTGCTTGTATGCGCTAATTAATGGTCTTGTTACGCCGTTCGGAAAATGTTATTTTTATGGACTGAGCCTCTTCAAAGAGTTCATAAATGGTATCACAGCCTCAAGAATTATGCAAACATGATAGATCTGCTTTTTTGTAGGGTGTCCTTTTTTAAGACATCGTAAATAAGACGATCTTTTTTTGGATAGCTTCGATTTTTCGGAATGTTCGGTCTTAATGTTCTTTCAGTCGAGTTCTTCTTCGCATTCGTCACTCGATATTTTTTGGCATTTTTCTCTTTTTGCGTCCGTTTTATATAACGTATTATTCGTCATGACATTTTGTTGTCATGGTAGATTTCATGGTCTTTTTGTTATGACTTTTCTCATGGTCTTGTCCTTCACATAATCTACTAGTGGTCTCTTCCATGGTCTTGTTGTTGTCTTTTTTATGATCTCGTTGCTGTGGTCTTCCTCATTGTCTTGTTCATGTTGTAGCTTTGCTGATATTTTTGTTGTATTTTCTTCATGGTCTCATTGCTGTTTTCCTTTTCATGATCTTGTTGTGGGTCTTTTCCAGGTCTTGTTGTTATTGTACATTTCATGATCTATTTATTGTGATCTTAATAAATGGATTTTTTCGATTTTGGAAGATAGGTTTTAAAAAAAGAGAACAAAATTTCTTCCTTTTTTATAACGACGACGTTTCGTAGGCTATATTCGCCACCATCAACAGGTCACTAATTAAAACTAATTACATTACTTATGTGAATTTTTAAAACCTATCTTCCAAAATCGAAAAAATCCATTTATTAATATATAACTATGGAAGAATTAAACTTTTCTACTATTTATTGTGATCTTTTTAACGTTCTTGTTGTTGCAGAACTTTTAATGATATTGTTATTGTGGTTTTCATGTTTTTGTTGTTGTCTTTGTCATTGTTTTGCTTATGACGTTGCACTTTTCATTATCTTGTTATGGTGTTCCTCATGGTCTTACTGATGCTGTCCCTTTCTTGATCTTGTTGTTTTTATTGTTGTACTTTTTATGAAAGTATTTTATTTTATTGAATTTTTTTATCTTGTTGTTGTAGTTTTCTTCATGATCTTGTTATTTTTCTTGAACTTTTTATGATCTTGTTGTTTTCGTCATTGTTTTGTTTTTGTTGTTATACTTACATGATCTTCTTGATTTGTCCGCCCTCATGATCTTGCTGTTGTTGTCATTTTCGTGTTCTTGTTGATTTTGTTTCTGTACTTTTCATGATCTTGTTGTTGCAGTTTTTTTCATTATCTTGTTGATTTTATTGTTGTACCTTTTATGATCTTGTCGTTATAGTCTTCTTCATGATTTTGTTGTTATAGACTTCTTCATGATCTTGTTATTGTGGTCTTATCTTTGTTCTCGCTGTTTTAGAACTTTTCATGATCTTGTTGTTGTTGTTGTCTTACTTATTGTTTTGTTTTTGTTGTACTTATCATGATCTTGTTGATTTGGCCTCCCTGATGGTCTTGCTGTTGTTATCCTCTTCGTGTTCTTGTCGATTTTGTTACTGTACTTTTCATGATCTTGTTGTTGTAGTTTTTTCATGATCTTGTTGTTTTTATTGTTGTACCTTTTATGATCTTCTTGTTATAGTTTTCTTCATGATCATGTTCCAAAATATTTGTTATGTTCTCGTTGTTGTAGAAATTTTCTTGATCCCGTTATTGTTGTCTTCGTCATTGTTTTATTTTTGATGTTGTACTTCTCATGATCTTGTTGCTGTTGTACATTTCATAATCTTGCTATTGTGGTCTTTTCTAGGTTTTTATTGTTGTAGAACTTCTCATGATCGTATTATTGTGGTATTTGACTTCTTGTCGTAGTACTTTTCATAATCTTGTTATTGTTGTCTTCGTCATTATTTTGCTGTTGTTGTCATCTTTTTGATTATCTTGTTGTTGTCCATTGCATGATCTTGTTGTAGTTTCTTTCATTGTCTTATTGTTGTTGTTCTTATTATCATCTAGTTATTGTGGTATTCCTTATAATCTTATTGTTGTACTTTTAATGATCTTGTTGTGGTTTCTATATGATCTTAATGTTTTCATGATCTTGCTGTTTTCATGATCTTGATGTTTTCATGATCTTGATGTTTTCACGATCTTGCTGTTTTCACGATTTTACTGTGGTATCTTCATGGTCTTGTTTTTGTTGCACTTTCCATAATCTTGTTGTTACAATTTTTTATGGTCTTGTTGTTGTTGTTGTTGTGTTTTTTATGATCTTGTTGTGGTTTCATCCATAGTCTTGTTGTTGTTTTACTTTTCATGGTCTTACTGTAGTTTCTTAATCATTTTGTTGTTGTCACATTTTCATGATGTTGTTGTGGATTTTTCATGGTTTTGTTGTTGTCATTTGCATTCATGATCTTGTTTTTGTTGTTGTGATCTTATTCAAGATCTTGTTATTGTGGTCTTTTTCCATGATCTTGTTATGATCTTTTCCAGAATCTCTTTGTCACGGTCATTCTTCATGATCTTTTCGTCATGAACCTTCTTCATGCCTATTTTTTTGTTTCTTTTTTTAAAATCATATTTATGATTTCTGGTCATTCGCAATGTTCTTTTGTCACGAGATTCTTGTCACAATTTTTTTGTTTATGCCATTTTTGTTGTAAATTTTTTAAATTTTATTTTCTTCATATATTTTCAATCATGAATTTCTTGTAATGTTATTTTTGCTATACCTAGACTTATTTCATGACAATTCTTGTTGTATCTTTTGTAATGTCATTTTGTAATGTTTTCTTCATTGTCTTGTTTCATGATCTTCCGTAGAACATGATTTTGTTAATGTTGTCTTTTTCCATGACCTTTCTTCGTTTTTTTTGTTATCATGTTTTTGTATTGTGTCATTGGCATCAAATTCTTCTGTTGTATATTTTTGTCACGATCTTTTTATTACGTCATGTTTTGTTATGATCTTTTTTTCATCATTTTTTTTTCATCATCTTTTTTTCATCATCTTTTTTTCATCATCTCTTTTCATCATCTTTTTTTCATCATCTTTTTTTCATCATCTTTTTACGACCTTTTTGTTGTATTTTTTTTATTATTTTCTCGTCATATTTTTATTATCTCCATTTCGTCATTTTTTGTTATGATTTTATTTTCATAATTTTGTTGCCACCAATTTTTTGTCATCATTTTTTGTCACAATTTTGTTATCATTTTGATTTAGTAGAATCTATTTTCCTCGTGTCCTTTAAAATCTTTGCAATTTTTTCCTCTTTTTAACATGTCCTTCTTGTTCTATCTTATCCTATCATGTCCTTTTTATCATGTTCCGTTCATTACATCCCTTTTGTCATACTTTTTCAAATACCCCAATCATTATAACCCTTTTCCACTCCGTTCTTTGTTCCTGATTTCATTCACCCTCGAGTTTTTCATTATTTTCTCCACAGCCAGCAATTATGATTGAGAAACTTAAAAAGCAGATTTGAAATTCCTTACATCTGATATCGTGTTGTATAAATCACCTTCATTTTGAGGCTGGAATAGATTATCGCTGAATAAGACCCGCAAACCTATCGTTAATGTCAGGTCTTAATGCTCCTCGGAATTATTATGATTAACTAGTAATGCTCGTGATTTACTGTATCTAGATATTTCTCTTTTATTTTAATCAAACTAACATACATCAAGAGGATATTCTCCATTTGAAATAGTGCTTCATTTGTCGCTTTTATTCACAATAATCATGAATCCGGATTTCATGGTTATTAAATTACTAAATTCTTCGTCTCCATTCCACGCTGAATTGCTCAATTTGTTCCGGACAAAATTTCCAGATATGCGCAACTACATTTAGAAATGATGATTAATAACTGCCTTTTATATTAATATCAATTTCACTCGAGCTGAAATATTCATTTTAGAATTTTACATGCAGTTCTTATCTTTCTTGTATCTACGCGATTATTCACGTATCTATGCGATTATGTATCTCTTACATTTGTCTGTATAGTTATTTTTGCATATATACACATTCATTTATTAAATCGTTCATACATCCGTGTACATTTATCTCAAAATACTAATACTAAATCCACAATAATACAAACTCTTTCCTATACTAATTTATATCTCCTTTTTTGCATATTCACGATGGACTTCAATCTCACCCATACCTTTTTTAAAAGCAACATATAAAACATTCGGAACACTTTTTTCGACTTGTAAATTACAATCAGGACCTTTTTGTAAAAAATTTAGACATCAGCGAAACGACTTAATCATTATATCAATAGAGACATGTCAGCGAGTGAAAAAGGCAACAAAAGAACTGATTCAAGAATAAACTTATGAAATATTAATAGAGCCTGTTGCATAATAAATTCGCCTAAGAGTCTCGAGTCTAGAACTCAATCGGACTTAAAGAACTCAATTGCGAATGGGAAATGAAGTTCTAGTCCACATTTTCGTAACCTTCGGGAATCTTTTGTTGAACCCGGCGCCGTCCGAGAAGATAGTTATATACCAAAGTCGAATTTCGATGGAAGTAAGGCCCATTTGAAGTCTTCCGATTCGACTCGGTTTACGGCGCAGGTGTCTCGGAAGGAACTACCGTCACAATTTGGGAAAAGCGTTCGTTTCGAAAACACAATTCGTTCCATTTGGATTGTTATCACCGGAAAGGTGGACACTTTGAAAAGCGCCGAAATTTCGTCACGGTTACTTACCCCTTGAAGAAAACCGATTCTTTTTCTACATAACGACTTCCCTCTGCGAGCTTGTCTTGTTCAAGGAACACAAAATGAATGTTTTCCTGCACAAAAAGTATTTTGTATTTTTTTCAATTTCCAATTCGCGATGTAACACTTTCTTCTATTGTGAGACTGCTTCCTCTATAATTGAAGACAAGGTCGTGCTCGTGGGCAAAAACCTTTACATGGGAATTAGATTCGTATATCACAATACCACCTTAAAAAGATTAATGAGATCAGGGAGGGAACATGAATTTCATACGCCGACGGCAAAAGTTCCCCCTGATAATTAATAATGGCTGCCACTCGCTCTTGCGTGGAGGTTTAACAATCTGCTGATCGCGCGAAAGAACAAGATCGTTCCTTTTGATCTTTATTTTTTATTACTTATTTCTGCACAAAGCATACCAATCCCCCCTTTTTATGACAAGGAGAGACTCAATTTTTATGCAAACTGCAATTTTTTGAAGAATGCTGTAAAAACAGATAATCGTTATGTAGTGTAATTTCCTTCTTAGTTGGTGCTAAACATTGCATACTTTTATTTTAATTGAGTAATATTGTGTGAATTGTTAATTATTTATTACGAATATTTATTTATCGTACACAGGTAGATGTGGAAAAATTCTCCCTTTCGTGCTAAAAGGGTGAATTATAAAAATTACTAAAATTACCAAAATTATTATTATAAAAATACTGTTAATTATAAAAATGCAATGTGTTGTGAAAGAGTAACTATATCAGTGTCATTAAGAACGCCTAAGCTTTTTCGTAATGCAATTTCAATTAAAAGCAGTCAATAGAAATTCATTTGCGTTTAATAATCAGGAATAATTGGTGTTAATTAGTTAATTAACTATTTTCATTAAAATTTAATTATGGACTGAAAGAGGGAACTCATTACTTAATAAAAAATCGATTTTAGTTTTCTGCTTCAATTCATTGAAACGCAATAGCACTATCTGATCATAACATAGTAAAAAAAATCAAAAACTGGTTTAATTCAATATGAATTTCTGAGTTAATAATAATTATAAATTAAATGACTAAATTATATTGCAAGATAATAAAGTGCAATTCTGTAAATAAACTGTTCTACCATTTTGTTTATAAATAGATAATCTACTGTTTTGTAAATAAATTAATATACAATTACGTTTAAATATTGTAAAAAACAAAACAAAAATACAATTCTGCACTGAGAGAAACATTTTCTTGAATCAATGCAAAAATGCATTGGATCTAATTTACTTTATTCTAGGTAGTAATTATTCTTAATTCAAAGTATTTATTCTTAATAAGGCATAAAAATTCTTATAACGAATCGAAAATATTCTTGAAACAAGAATAAGTTGTAAGTATATTTTTATTCTTGTTTCACAAATTCTTTTCTCTCATCAGTGTGATTAAATAAGTAATCTACAAATTTGTGAAATCTACAAATGCATCACAAAAGAATGTGTTAAAAATGTATCTACACTTAGAAAATTAAAGGGGGTCAAACATATCAAACGCCAATTTTATATGTCAATAAATAAAGTTGAATACATATGTAAAGATTGGTATTTGGATGATTCTTGGTAACCTTCGAATCATTATTTTGAATATGATACAGAATCTGCTACTTAATAATATAGTACAACTATTAAAACTATTTTTTCCGTTAAGTTGGTCCAAGTTTACATCTTTTCGAAGAATCTATACCGAGATGTCAATCCGAAAATAAAACTTAACACACCTAGTTTTTAAGTTCTCAGTTTTGTGGATCGTAAAGTACTTTACGGTCGAAAAAAGATATAATATTGACGTAACATTGACAAAGTCGGTCAATAAAATAAGAATGTGGAACTAATTCTTCTAGGGACAAAAAGTGTGTGCCTCAAAGAGTTGAATGAAAACGATCTTTCTGCAAACACGTCTATAAAAACATTCTTTTGAAACTTCTTTCTTTTACATCCCTGTAAAAGCAGTGTTACACAAAATTAGTATCACCTTTTGGTTTTAAAACAGGTTTCAGTACTCGAAATTTGTAACAAGACTGAACCTTTTTGGTACAATAGCTTCGATGTTAGGTTCAATGTTAGCTTCGATGTTATTATATGTGCCTTTTGTGGTATAAGATATATCTTTTATATGATACAATATTTCTACGGTCTCTTTTGTGATAGGGTATTTTTTTGTAAATATGTAGTGTGTCTTTTTTTGTAAATTATCTTTTGTGGTACACAGAAAAAAATAGCAATTGAAATTCACTTAACACTTAAGTAAAATATACCTAACAACTTAATATATACGAGTTAGGTAAAAATTACTTAAGTACATAAGTGAAATCTACTTAAAAAGTTAAGTAAATTTTACATAACTACTTGAGTAAATAATGCATTGCTAAATATATTACTTAACATTTTAGGTATATTTTACTTGAGAACTTAGGTAAAAATTACTTAAGTGAGGTTAGGTTGATTTTACTTAACTATTTTAGGTAAACTTTTCTTGTGATTTTTCTCCGTGTACAATATATTTTTTTAAGATATCATTTGTGGTAGAATATATTTTTTGGATCTTTGTAACACTATTTTAAAATCTCTGATAATTTAACCGCATTTTGCAACTATTTTGTTATTGTGCTAAATTGCTTTTTACATTTAAATCAGACCAAATTCTAGAAATTCGAATTAGTAAACCTTTTTACTAACATTTACGTCACTTCTTACTAAAACAAAATTATAACTAAATTATATAGCTACTATAAATCTAACTCTACTCTAAGTACGAAATAGTAGTAGTAAATAATACAAATTAAATAATAAAAATTAAATAATAAAAATTAAAAGCTTTCAAATGTAATCATAGCCAGTAAATGTTAGCCTTAAAAAGTGATAATTTGTCTTGAAAGACGAAACATAGGCACATCAGAAAAGAATACTTTCCATTCAATCTCCAAAAGAACTCAAATTCACGATTCTCTTTTTTAGCAATTATTTTCACAACACCTGACAATTTGGAAAAAAGGAACCCTTGAAAGGAAGTAATGGGGTAAGCGAAAGGAGAGGCAATAAAGTAATAAATCAGCAAACATGGTTTCAATTACAGTTGCAGCTTCCTTTACAAGATAGTAGAGCAGTCAATCTTTCAGCAGGGAATTGACGGTCGAGGACACAAAAGACGATCTATGTCTCTTTGTAAATTGCGGTGAGAGTTCCATTGCTCACCAGTCGAAATCAGTTGGGATCCTGGTCAAGGAAAAAGGGTTTGTTTACACGTAAACTTGACGGGGGGTCTCATTGTTCCCTGTGACCAATTGCACCTTGGAGGCATCAGACAGTCGAGCATGATACAAGAGTCAAATAGAGTACTCTTCTTTCTCAAGAAAGGCAAAAATTGCAAAATGCACTTTTTCTTTTTGTGAAAACAGCGGATGTGCATCCGCAGAGATGCTGCACAGGTAGTAGCTACAGGTAGACAAACAATGGCCTTAAACTCTCTGTACTGAAAGCAGACGAGACCTCGGGGCTTTATCCTGCAGAGATAATCTGATTTTCCGTGACTGAAATGAGACGTCAAAACTCCCTTGACCCGCTTTTCTTTGACAGTTTGTCTTCTCACCGGCAATGACTCGTCCAACAGCAAATTTACCGTACACAGAAAAAATTGACTTTCATTTTCTGCTCCTTATTTTTTGTAAACTCTAGGGTAAATCCTGAATCGGAAATTTTATCCTACTTTGTGAATTTCATCGGTGTTTATTTTTTTAAAAAAATTTTATTATTTGAAGATGTTGAAGAGTCTGTGTATCAACAATCTAAACTTTAAAATAACGACAAATTTTCTGTAATCTTTACTGGAATTGAAAAAATTTTGTAGAATAAATTAATAAAAGGAAATCTCTCTCAAAAGAGATTCTCTACTTCAAATTCTCTACTTTAGTGGAATTCCCTAGATTCAAGAGAAGTTTATTCTTTGAATCAAAACACTTTGAGAATATTACATTGGAATACTTTAAAATACTTTTGAATTCTTGAAAATACTTTGAAATTCTTTGAAATACTTTAGAATGCTTCAAAATACTTCAGCATACTTTGGAAGCCTTAAAATCCTTTAAAATACTTTGGAAATGTTTGAGATACTTTAGAATGTTTCGCAATACTTTAGAATACTTTACAATTTTTTGAAATACTTCAGAATACATACTTTGCACTTATTTAGAATACTTTAAAATACTTCAGAATGCTTTAAAATTCCTCAGAATACTTCAAAAGATTACAGAATACTTTATAATACATTAAAATCCTTTGAAATACTTTAGAATGCTTCGGAATACTTCGAAATATTGCAGAATATTTCAGAATATTTTAGAAGAATTTTTAATTGTCTGAAATACTTTACAATGCTTCAGAATGCTTCAGAATACTTTAGATTGATTTGGAATTCATTGAAATGCTCCATAATGATTGAGAATACTTCACAAAAAACATTGAAATTCTTTAAAATTCTTTGGAATTCTTTGAGATAATTAAGAATGCTTCGGAATACTTCGAAAAACTTCAGAATATTTCGGAATACATCGGAAAACTTCAGAATATTTCAGAATACTTTAGAATAATTTGTAATTGTTTGAAATATTTTACAATGCTTCAGAATGCTTGAGAATATTTCAGAATATTTCAGAATATTCTAGAAGAATTTGGAATTCATTGAAATACTTCTTAAGGCTTGAGTGTTTATTTTTACTAATGTTCTAGTACCTTTCTATCAATTTTACTTGAGGGAAAGATATATTATTCAATTCGTTTCTTGCACCTTAAAAATTCGTCCCGTTATCACAATAAATAGATTGTGGTTTCCCACGTCGAGCAATAAAACGCCTTAATGCTCCAAATAATTCCTCCGTGCTCAAATCGCTTACAACTTCGATGTGTATTGTCTTTACAATATATTCGTAGATATAATGTAAAATGTGATAATAGATAGGACATAGTCCTTATACCTCTTGAATGATAGAAAATTGTAAGAGACCCGTTCTGCAAATTCATTGTTTATATACTCTTGCGAAACCCTTATTTTCCCTTTCAAATGAATTTAATTCTATTTTAAAATTGTAAATTTCATCATCTAAAATTAATTTTCCCTCCAAAATCAAATTTCACTTGTATAATGAATTTTAATTGGTTGGAACCAGTGTTCTTGCGACCTCTTTAATCCAAAATTAACAATATTTATACCGCCAATTTAGGTTTGTTTATCTAGAACCAATGAATTTAAATCTATTTATCTCTTTTCCTCATAATACAAATTTATTTCTCTTTTTTAGTTTTCGAACATTCTAACGATATTTTTCTTATTTCTTTAATTTTTAATATAAATTTCATTAATTTTATAATTCTAATCGTGAATAAATTTTAGATTATTTATTATCTACATTCTAGCAATTTTTTATTTAATTATTATAAGTCTTTATTTATAAAAAAGTTATTTTTTTAATTTATTAATATTAATATTTCTCATTTCTTAAGGGGCCGTCTATAAACTACGTCACGCTTTCGAGGGGGGGGGGGGG
>WNHD01011294.1:0-13694 GCA_011057455.1 Ganaspis sp. Gsp50 | reverse complement strand
TCTCGCCGATTAGACGCTCAAACGATTATATTGTTCCTCCACATTTTCTACTGTCGAAACTAATAAAATACTTTTCATGTTAATAATTTAAATGAACCAGCAGTCTATTCATTCCTTAATTCACATTTCAACCAATTAATATTAAAGGAATTTGATGCTGAACAATTTTTATGATTTTTAAGTGGATCATTGTAAAAGATTTTAGTAAAGAACAATATCTCTATTTTCATCTTTCTTCAACTTTTTGTTGTGCAAGGAATAGACCGGTGTCTCAACTATATTTTGTAACAAGAAGCATTGGAATTGATCATTTATTTTCATTTTATCATAAAGATTGTTTTGTTATAAAGATTGCTTTGTTATAAAGATTGTTTTGTTATCATAAAGATTGTTTTGTTATCATAAAGATAATTGTTCGCTTTCATGTTATTCCTCTTTTGGATTTTCGCCATTGATTGGTCTCTCTGTTTTAATGCAATACTTATTTCGGTCTTAAACTTTAATGAGAGAGTGGAAAGTTAATTTTGTTGGAGACTTGTCTCTTTTATATTGTATGAAAGTTGTGAGTGAATGCTCTCATCTTGGCTGTATCGGAGAACAACGTACCAGGTCAAGGGTTGATAGGAAAGTCGTTTGCTGCAAGTGCGGCTGCCATTATGGGGTACCACTAGACATTTATTGGATCGCAAGGAATACCGTCCAAAGTGCTTTACGAAGAACCTTTTTCAAGATTGGCAAAATCGACGAATTAGTGCCAAAGATTACTTCCACAAAGAGCTTAAACATTTTTTAAATCTATCTCAAAATGCCAAATTTTCATTAATCTTACCGACTGACTTTTATAAAAATAATATAATCAGAAATTGTAAACATTCCGCAACCTTTTGCAATTGCAACTATCACCAGACAATACCAACTTTTTACTTCATCCCAAGATTTCTGATCTTAAGGTAGGTACTAAAAGTTTTTTTAGGTAAAGGTTTTCGTTCTTAGTTCGCGAGAAGGATTCTTAAAATGACAAGGATTGATTTGATTTCCATCACATAATTAGGAAGAAATGATCCTGGATTTGCTTTTCTTGGGTCCACTAAATTCCGGGCGGAACGGGAATTAAGGGTATAAATTCACATTCAGAAGAAGCACCGTGTTTCTCAGCGTGTAGTGTGCATTGGTACATACTACCTATGGTGATCGAAGTAGAACCCCATCGAATGCCCGTGGGAGTGTACACGTTCGTGGAATGCCGTTCTGATTTAATGAGACACACTCGTACCTTTCTTGAGCTTCTTGGAATTGTCTGGCGATTCCTTCGTTCCGGCTACTTTCTCGATCTCTGCTCAGACCAGATTCGAATTTGTTCCACGCTTCCGGTGCCAGGAAGGAGGTCCAACTTGATGGGATTCAAAAAACTCGATTCAAAAAACTCGATTCAAGAAATCGAGTTCAGCCAAACATTCTTTTTCCGTGGTTCAATAATTATCGTCTGTGGGTGTCATTACTTGAAAATAATATGCTACTGGAAGATCCACACCATTCTTTTTTGGCTCAAAACGGAACCTACCGTGTAACCAGAGGTCTACGGAAGACTTTAAAGGAGTACGTCAAGTGGATGGTAAAGAAAGGTGTTGGAAGTGCAAGGACATTAAGAAAAGGTACAACTTAGGTACCAAAAGCAATAAGTAAAGGTTCTAGGACTTATCAGTCTTTGCCTGACTTGAGGCGCGTTCGGTTAGAAACTATTTCTCTCCCTTATTTTGTGTACCAATGTTACTCTTCTCAAGTACTTTAATAATGAATAAATAAGTTCTGTGTAATTAACTGTTTCCTTTTGTTTATAATTACCTTTTATATAAATTATCTTCTATACGGACAATTATTTCAACAAAAGGTAATAAAAAATTATAGTAAGTCGATAAAGAAGAGAGAGGAGTAGATAAAGGAAGAGAGAAAAGAGTAGATAAAGGAAAAGAGTAGATGAAGGAAAAGAGAAAAGAGTAGATGAAGGAAGAGAGAAAAGAGTAGATGAAGGAAGAGAGAAAAGAGTACATGAAGGAAGAGAGAAAAGAGTACATGAAGGAAGAGAGAAAAGTATAGATAAACGAAGAGAGAAAAGAGTAGATAAAGGATGAGAGAAGAGTAGATAAAGGAAGAAAGGAAAGAGTGAATAGGATGATGAAAAAGAAGGAGACAAGTGGAGCGGGATAAGAGGAAAGGATTATGGTGGAGAAGGAACGCTATCAAAAGGTGCCGGCGAATCGGTGTTGAAGGCGCGAGCATTAAATCGACCAGTGCCGCAATAAGTAACCGAATGCTGTTCCGTTGTAGGTGCGCACGCTGATAATTAAAAGACGATACAATAAACCACATATCATTGGCCATAAAGCAAGTGGCAGAGCGAGCTTCGCGGTGTGGGCTGGCCAAGTGCGGTCACTTAAGACTAACCCACGCGAGACATCTAGTCGCTGGTACACTCTTCGACAAGCAATAACCATAAGACATCCCTTTATTCACCGGGAATCTCGTCGATTCTTTCAAGAATATCTTGCGGACCTCCATGCAGTACAAAAGAACATTTATAAAGATTATTCGCTTGAATCCGCTCCAGGGACATTTACGAAATACCAACTCTGATTATTTTCTCAACTGTTTCTGAATCTCTTTTGCCAATAGTTTAGAAGAATGCAAATTTTTATATTTCAAAACAGTCACTTTCCATCCCTTCTTTTCTTTTCCTTTTTTTTCTTTTCTTTTTCAACAAAAGGCTTATTTTTATTACAATAAAAACTTCGAATTGATATCATCTCCCAATGTAACTTTGAATCGTATTGAGTCAAAATAAAGCAGATATGGCAACTCTTGATGCATATTTAACCGTTTTTGGAACAAGATGGAGCACTTAATTTAGGTCTTTAATTTGATTGTACTAAAGTTAAATCAAAGATTGCGATGGGCAACAAGTAGTCGTTCACGAGGTTACGACTGCGATACACGCACGCGATATAAGTTACCAACGGTTGGCGATGTTAGCCAAACATTTGCCTAATTTATTATTACGATTTTACTCTTTTTCAACCTCATACGACAAACATATCTGATTAATAAATTCAAAAAATATTCTTAATAATGGCCTGGTTTCGACCAGAATTACAACACATCTTGCTAACATTTTCAGAAGGAACTCCGTATCTCTACAATTCTTATTTCGTCTGGTTCTATTTTCTCATAGTAAGCTTAATCAAAACTTTGAATTGTATTGAGTCAAAAATTTAATAACTTTGTCCAAAATCAAAACTTTGAATTGTACTAAGTCGGATATTTAATAACTTTGTCCAAAATCAAAACTTTGAATTGTATTGAGTCGGAAATTTAATAACTTTATCCAATCAAGATCGAGACAAAGTTTTAATTATTCGGGGCAAAAAGAAACGGCAATGTAGAGAGTCTTGGGGACAAACACCTCTTCCTTGATCCGACATTGTTTATATGGGGTCGTTCATAAACTACGTAGCTCATTTTATTTTTAAATATTGACCCCACCCCCTTCCACCATGTAGCATACTGTTCCATACATTAGCGTTATTTTCTCCTATTATTGTAGTAAATAGGTTGACCCCCTCTCCCTCTGAAGAGCTGCGTAGTTTGTGAATGACCTCTACCGAACTTGTTCACGTCTAGAATGGCGTCACAAGATGGGAGGGGTGCAAGGGGACTTGCTGCGCGTGCGCGGAAACATTTCGTTATCGCAGTGACGTACCTAGTGATTCAACCTTCTGGCACCTGGTGTCATAAATACAACCCAATTTTTTCTTTGTCTTTTCTTTTTTCTTTCTATGCGTGTTTGCGATATTATCAGCCAAGAACATACAGTGGACAAGAAAGTCTGCTACATAAACTTAAGTCTGTCTGCTATTTAGAGACTTTAGTCTGCTATATTTAGAGACTTTAGTCTGCTATTTAGAGACTTTAGTCTGCTATTTAGAGACTTTAGTCTGCTAAAGTCTGCTAGTGTATTTACATTAGGGGCTGTCCATAAACTACGTCACGCTTTTTTCACATTTTTCCACCCCCTTCCTTTGTCGTCACAAACTTCACATGTATTAGCGCCATTTTTTCTACAGATCATCACGCTTAGCAAATTTGACCCCCCCCCCCTCGAAAGCGTGACGTAGTTTATGGACGGCCCCTTAGAGTATTTACACTATTTAGTATTTAGTAATTAATATTAAGACTCAAATTACAAAGTGAATGTTACTGACAAAACTTTGTAGTACAAAGTGCCACTTTGACTCTTGGTAGTACACAAAGCGTCACTTAAAGTCATTGTAAAATACAGTCAACTCTACGAATACTGCCGGAGATTTGCGCAAAGAAAATAAAAGACGCTAGAGTGAGAAGAAAAGAAAAGCGGCACTATTCGTAGAGTTTTTGTGACACTATTCGTTGAAGCATATATTCTATCTCTGTTTCTCAAACCAGGGCACTTTTTCAAAATATTGACATATTATGTAATCATTAGAGTAGCATCGATATAGAGAGACAGAATATAGTTCAAAACGTAGGCATTTAAACCTATTGAAACATTGAGTTTTAACTTCAATTAAGCCACCTGTTTACAAATTAAAGAAATAAATTCATTCAAATTCCTTTAATGATCCTTTTCTTTTAATATGAATCAATGATCAACTTTATAGTTTTTCCTATTTAATTATTTTAAGTTATTTTTGTTGTACATTTTTAATTTTTTAATTTTTTAATTTTTTTTTGTTGTTGTAAATTTTAAGTTGTATTTGTCGCTTTTAACAGAATCAATGATATTAATGATCATTAATTAATTATAATTAATTAATCAAAGCTGACGAATCAAAGAAAGGCATATAAATTATTTAGCACATAAGAACGGCGGCTCCCATTCGGTGAAAAATGGAATTTCAAATTTTGAAAAAAGTTGAGCCTTATGATGCTCTACAAACTTCCATTTTTAACAAATAAAAATTTAATTTTTCACTGAACAAGGGCCTCCGTTCTAAAGTGCAAAAAAATTATATGCCCTTCTTTGATCCGACAGCTCAATTGTTGTAAATTTTTATTGTTTTAATAAATACAAATGAATAATGATTTTAAATTAATATTGAATAAATAATTAATAATTTTAATTAATATAATTTCTATTTTCTAAACTATTGAGAGTCTATACTAATAGCGTAATTATATTATTTTATTGATTAATATTATAAATAATTAAAATAAACCAATTAATTAACTTAAGTAAATTTTAAAATTAAATGTTATTATAGAAATCTGAAATTATCTTATATCTCTTATTTGCAGAATTTAGATTTACATTATTTAAATGGCAATCACAATCAAAATATTTAGTTCGTCTTTGAGCAATTAACTTATATAACGACTCACCTACACAGTAATAAATACTAAACACTTCCGGATTTTAAATTTGAGAAAATTAATGGTAATTCACACTGAAATAGATAAAATAATATTTGTGACGCGTCGCAAAGAAAAGTACCTTAGCATCAAACAAAATTAGGTTATGTTTGCTGGTAGTTTTAACTTGATTAAAGCTTCGTTTTTAATTATCTGCCGACAAAAACAGTCTTTTTCGATAGTATACAAAAAAGATATTCAAGGAATATTGTTTTTTATTTCAGACAATTAAAAACGAAGCTTTAATCAAGTTAAAACTATCACCAAACATAACCTAATTTCGTTTGATGCTAAGGTACCTTTCTTCGCGACGCGACATTATTAATATTGTGTGAGTGAATATTATTAATTTTAATTATATATTATTATAATTTAAAATTCTCTTTTTAAAATTCTCTTTTTAAAATTATATTCCCATTGTTTATAACAATTTATATTCTCTTCTATTTCAATTTTTATTGAAATGGTTGTAAACCATGAAATACCATTTGAATGCCCCCCTAAATGTTTTAGTTTTTAGTATGAAAAATAAATACATTTACTGAAAAAAATTTATGAAATACCCTTCATCGCAGAGTCTTGCGGCACTATTGGTAGAGCTTTTGTGGCACTATTCATAGAGTTTTTGCGACACTATTGGTAGAGTTTTTGTGACACTATTCATAGATTTTTAGTGTCACTTTTAATAGATTTTTAGTGGCACTATTGATAGAGTTGAGTGTAATTGAAAAATGAAATTAAAATGGAGTTTATTTTGAAATTGCAGACCTGTCGGATGTGCCGGAGAATCTACCGCTTGCGGCGCGAGGTTCGGAGAGTCCCCAAGCCTTGAACTATTCTCAGATAGCCTCGACAGTGTCGCAGAGTACGCAGGATCCCTCAGTCTCGAGTACGGAGACCCTGCTCAGGAATATCCAGGGTCTCCTGAAGGTCGCGGCGGACAACGCACGGCAGCAGGAGAAGCAAATCAACTACGAGAAAGGTCAGTGGCAGGGCTTTCTTAAGACACTTGAGGGCGCTCTCCACAATTTCATTATCTTCCAACTCTCCCAGAATTACATTAAGAGGCATTAGTCCCCTTCGCTGGGCGCGCCTCTGTCTCATCGAAGTCCTCCTTGACCTCTTCTCCTTTTTCTCCCACACTTCTCGAGCACCTTTTCTGCTTCTTCTTTATTTCTCCTGCTGTCGTTTCTATTCTGGCCCCTCCACCGAGAAGCACATTTTTTCGACACATCTCTTTACCTTAAGCGCGCACAATAATTTGCTGATTGTTCAAACCTACGAGTCTGAAAATTCGTGTTTAAAGTTGATTTTAGAAGTTGCGTTTTCTTTTGTATTATTTTACTTATTGTGAAAGTTGTATTTTCTTTTGGATGAGAAAATTGAATTGCGAAAATATTGTCGAATTCGTCCTTAAGGTGTCTGGCAGTGGTGTCCTTTCTTTGAAAGGGTTGAATTGCACTCAGTTTTTGCAGTTCTTTTGTCGTTGATTTGTTGAAAGGCGACAAATTGTGAATGAAAATTGCACCGATAATTGATGGCTAGACTTCAGAAAAGTACGTGTCTCCGATTTCTTTTTGTTACAAAGTTTTAGTACATTGAGTATGCAAAATATAATATTTAGATATAATATAATACTATTATAATGTACCATTATAATATACTATTATAATATACTATTATAATATACATTATAATATACTATTATAATATACATTATAATATACATTATAATAGTATAAAACAAGTGAAATTATAAACAAATTTCAAGTTTGACTTGCACATTTTGTGTTATTTGCACTTTTTCAATGCTGCCAATAGTTTTCATGCAAATCGGCGATAGGGACAGCAAGCAGTAGTCTGGGCCCATGCCTTGTTGGGAACCAAGTTTGGGATAAGTAATCCAATGTTCGCTTTTTTGAAAACTATTAGCTGTACATGAAAAGGCATTGAGAAAAATGCATTAATTAATTATAAAACAATAACAACAATGCTTCCCTATGAGAAAGCAAAAATTAATTATTGCAAATTGAGATAGTGAAAGAAAATATAAAATATATGTCTTTATTGTTTTATGACTTCAAAGTCTATACAATAGAGTTACATTCGAAAAATAAAGAATGTAAAACAAAATAAAATAGAAATTAAAATCGGAGGTATGGATTTTTCAAGAATAGTAAAAGCGACAATGGTGCCTTATTTTTTATCGGATTTTGATGATCTTTTCGAGCCAGCGATCGATGTCTGTACTGTGTGCTTATTTAAGTTGAAAACTGATAAAAGGAAAAGGGGTGAATAACTTGAAGGTAAATCGTCTCTTCTGCAGTTTGTAAATTATGTAGTTATACTAGATTTAGCACTATTTGCACAGCAAATTTTAATCCCCGAGTGACCCGCGAATTTAACAAAGGAGTCACAAAATTGTGAACACTGTTGTTTATCGCAGACACTAGTGAGAGATTGTAAAACATTTTTTACAATTCTCTGATTAGTTTGGGTAAAATTTGTCAAGATAAAAACTATCCATGTAAATTATTCGCAATTATCGTTGTCAATCTATAAGAATTTCTGAAAAAGGAAAAATTACTTTATAAAAGCATCACCGAGAAAAAGTATATTTTATCGCTTTATTAATTTTAAAAATTCGAAATTTTTATGTACACTTTGATTTTAGGATATACACTGTGTGATATATTGGTAGTTCTTAGGCTAATTTCCTGGCGAATATAGGAAATAGAAAAAAGCTATTCACTGCAGGAATATATAGTGCAGTCATTAGTTTTTCAAAAATTGTATTTACTCTCTAGTGTTTAGACATTAAATTGCGGAAAATTGAGTATTTTTAATGCGACTTGGTGTATATTGAGATCATCTCGTTTTATCTTGGGACTCGATTTAGTGGCAAATGAATTGCAATTCCTGTAAATCAGCACGACACTAAGAAGCGTAGTTTATTTGCCATAAATTCGATACCTAAGGATACAAAATATCCTCCGCTGGATTGTTTTTGATTTTTCTTTTTTTTTCATTTATAAGTATAATGCTTGACATGACACTGCTTCATGTTCCAATATTAATCAACGTAAAAAGAAGTAGCTTTCCAAGTTGTAAATCTACGCCGCAGAATTTCTATGTAAATAAACGAGTCATTTTCTAGACATCGCTTTCAAATTAAAACTTTCCATGTCTGAATCCTTTAAAAGCTTTGCCAATTTTTCTTGGCCAGAAAATGAACAAAGAGTGGCAAAAAATTAATTGGTTCTTTAAAAAAATGTTGAGGACAAACTTATTTCTATTTTACAATTTTCTTTTGTAACGGGAAATTGTAAAAGAAAATTGCAGAGGGAAATTGCAAAAGAAAATTGTAAAGGGGGATTTCAAGAAAAGTATTGTAAAAGTAAAGTTTTAAAGAAAAAAGCTAATGGAAATTTGATAAGAAATGCCGTATGGAAATTTTAAAATAATTGTCATAAAATTTCCATATCAAATTGTTGCATTTTATAAAGAGAAAAAAAGCAAAAGAAGTAAAAAGGAAGTAAATGAAGATGAAAAGAATAATTATCCAAAAATTAATTCAAGTGTAATATAATTTTATTAAATATTACCATAATTATAGTTTAGTAAAAAAAGTAATTTATAAAATTTTTGTTTGTAAAATTTATATTGATCTTTTTGTAGTCGAAACACTCTCAATGAGAATAACATTGTAAACGCAGTTTCTAAAGACACAAAAATGAATTCAGCGTCTTGAGTCAAATAAATTAGATAAATTATTTATTCAAGGTTTGGTGAAGAACAATAATTGAATTTATTGCAAAATGAACCATATAAAGCCAAACCCGAAAATATTTTATTTTCAATTTAAAAATAAATTTAAAAATAAAAGTTTAGAAAAATTTAATAATTACGCAAATTTACAACAAACATTACAAATATCGAAAAGTTTTAGGGCGTAATTTACACTTTTGTCTTTTGTAAATAAAAGGATTTTGAACAATCGTAGAGCGATTTTGAGGAAATGACACGCTTCGTCTACACATCGTTTCCATAGTCATAATTATTAATAATCATCGAAAATTATGTTTAGTTTGGGCAGATTTTAGATAGAATTGAAAAAATAAAAAAACTGTAACTGACTGTGTATGTACGTTTGTTTACTGTTTAATGCACTTCTCGACGATCGTATACTCATTTCACGTAAACGAGCAAAGTCGATGAGGTAAAAAAAACGCTTTTTTCAATAAAAGTAAATTCTGAACAATACGTTATATTGAACTGATTTCATACTCGAGCAATAGCAAAAAGTTGATTGAAAATTGAAAATTCTAGTTCTGAAAAATAATTAATAAACAAATCAAAAAACTGAAAAAAGTTGCCGTTGCTCGACTATAGCAGCTTGTGATTCAATAAATCTAATCTAATTTTCTACATCTTACGTAATTAGTTTCATTTCTATCTTCAAATTTAATAATTCTATTTCGTTATAAATTTTGTTTCGGATTTTATTTTTGCTAATTTTTTATTTTTATTGTACTTTTATATTTTTATTCATTTTATATTCATTCATTTATTCATTTACATTCATTTATCCATTAATTCATTATTTATATTTTTATTATTTTCTGCATTATTGCTATTCATGCACCTTTTTCAATTATTTATATTTTTTAAATAATTTTTTAGAAAGTTACTTATTTAAAGTTTTGTTTTAAAAATTTTGTTGAATTTATTAATAATAAATATAATGTTTACTAAAAAAGTTTCAAAAGTTGTGGTTTAAAAATGTAGATGAGTTACTTAAGTTAAATAGATAGATATATAATATAATATATATATAATATAAAAAATAATATAATAAATATAATAAAATAATTGATCAATTAAATACCAAAATTGAAAGTATAATTTCGAATTTTTAGATTTTATGAATTTTGCTTTTTTTTATAACAAGCCTAACATGTTCATTTATTTATTTATTTTATAACACTGACTTAAAAAATATTCAAGTTTAAAAAATAAATAACAAAATTAATCTTTAAAATTACAAGTAATTGAAACATTTGACTACAGTATGACTTTTTTCAATTTTTCCATTTTCTTTATAGGTTTGATTTTTGCTATTCTCAAAATAATAATTTAAAATAATGCAATGACTAATAAGTCATTGAAACATTGAAAAAAAACAATGAACTTTCTATTGAAGGAAAGAATTATAATTGTTTAAAAAGAACTTTTTATAATACTACAAATTAAAATGTATTACAAGATTCTTCATTTCTTCATAATTTCTTCATAAAAATTAATAATATAATTTAAAACATATTTGCAAAAAGTAAAGAAATAATATCAAAATTTATAATTAATTAATACTGATTTTATAGAAATATTATAATAAATAATGTCAGAAGGAATAAAATATTATAAGAATGAATTATATATATATATATATATATAGGTATGTAATTAATATAAAATTAATTATCAGTTTATTTAATGCACGAATACTTTCTAAAATAAAAAATCGAAAATTAGGTATGTATTTGCTTTACATTAAAATACTAAATAAATAAATAGAATACTTCAAAGAATAGAAAAATTCAGATAAATGTAATTTAACTCTCTTAGAAACAGAAATTAAGAAAAAAAAATTTAAATGAATGTTTTTGGAAATATTAACCATCGAAAATATAATTCAAGATGATATTTAACATTTGATAAATGTTGTCAAACACTAAAAATAAAATTCTTGATAAAGTTGAAATTGACACCTGTGACAAATACAAAATTACTCAAACTTTACAATTATCATTGAAATATTCTTGTGACAAGATATTTTTGTAGCAGCAAATTTTTTTTCAGAAAGAAAAAACAAAATTTAACTTAAAACAAAATTGACACTTAATTTGTTTTAATATAATAGTTTTGTTTTCAAATTCATGATCAGTAAGTAAAAAAACAATGAAAATAATATTTATGTTAATCAATCCGAGTCACAATTGCAGGTTAGTGGCGATGGAACTTTGGAAACTTTTTTTTTTTGGATGGGAATATTCACTGGGGCCAAAGTAAGCCCCCCCCCAGAAATTGACTCAAAACTTCCATTCTATGTTTCAATATTATAATTTTTGAATTGTTGAAAAATAAAAAAAGTATTCAATACTAAAAAATATTACAATTTCGGCTAATTTTATTAACTTTGAAAATATATTTGAAAGTAAAAATAATCCTTCGACTTCATAATTTTTTACCTTGAACTTAATAAATTTTTATAAAAACTTTATTTATTTTGTTTCCATTGTAGGAAGAAGTGGGGGGTTTTGCCCATCTATTGAAGAACAATGTTTCGCCAGCCCTGTTGCTGGCTTATTAAATAAAAAACTATAAATTAAATGAATTAATTCAAATTAATTTTATTAACTAAATGCTTCGACAGAAAAAATCCGTTCTAATTGGAACTAAAAAAATTCTTAATTAAAAACAAATAATTCATACAAACACTATAAGTTAATAAAGCAGTTTAATTTTTTCAAAAATGCAGTATGAATGATAAATAAAAATAAAGCAGTTAAATAAAAATTAAAACAAAGCAAACTACTACTAAATTATAAACAATTGGAATTTCTCGGTATTTTGAATGTTCAGATTTAAAATGTAAGAATTCTATGAAATAAATTATACAGATTTTTATTATTAAAAGTTTTTTAAAAAATTAAAATTTTTCTTTTGTACCCTTATCATATTTCGTATGTTAATTTCTTTTTAGTAAAAATATACTTTTTTATTTGAAAAAAAAAAATTTGTAGTTTGACAGCTATCAAATATTGAATTTCATCTCAAAAGGGTCGTTCATAAGCTGCGTAACTCTAAGGGTGGGGGGGGGGGGGGGGTAGGATGAAAAAAGTTACGTCCCATGTTGAATTGTAAATTTAAAAATTTTAGTTTTATACCACCATGTAAAAAGTGCTACGTAATGAGTGAGGGGAAATCTAAAAAGGTAAAATATTTTGCTACGTAGTTTGTAAACGAACGTAGTTGTAACTCCAAATTCGTTGGCTAAAAATGAAAATCATATTTCTGTACTCAATTTCAATTTTTATGGTCCATTGAAGCGCCTTTTTATATTAATAATATAAAAATAATATTAATTTATGCATTAATATTAATTAATGCATTATTGTGTTAAATTAATAAATATTGATTTGAAAAATAGTTGATTCAATTTGACAAAAACTTGAACTTGTTTTATAAGTGAAATTCTGAATTTTGGGCACGATTGTTTTTTTTGCGGTGTGTTCAATAGCGGCGCACTTCCCACGAGTAATCTGAACGTGTCGCTTCATAAAATACAGTTCGCGCTTTCGGCAAGTTTCGCAGTACTTATCCGAGATTTTGTACTTTTTAAGTGACCGACCCCCATAAAACTTGAACCGATAGTGGGCGCCGTGCAGTGAGTAAGTTTCATAAATTTGGCCGAAACGTAACGCAGAGACTTTAATTACCCATTAGCCGATACAAAGTGTCATTTTCAGGACCGTTAACTAATGCGTTTGCTGGGTCAACGTTGGAATGCCAGGATTGTCGTTGGAGATCATCAATCGTCCTCTCGTGTCGTCAGGTCTCTGATTGCAGAATTAACCTGGTTCATTAAATCTCACCTTGAAGCCTACTTAAACACAAATAAGAGCAATTTTTTCATTAGCAAGCATTTCCTGGGATACAGCCGAACTTCAAGCTTCTTTTTTTGCAGATAAGTCAGTTACACAAGTGTCTCCGATCGTAAATACAATTTCAATCTTGAGTGAGCGTAATAACTTGAAAATTTCCATTTCAACAAAACAGGCTTGATTTATTTTTCATTAATACATTTTTGACACAATAAGTGTCAAGAAATTGGTTTATTAGGCATTAGCATTGATTCGAAAAGATAAACTTTCTATGCACAAATGATCATTATGGAGATTGAAAATTTTGGTTTTTCAAGTACGATAGCACGGAAACTTTGGTTTTTTGTTAGCAAATGTTTAATAATAATTTGTTAGCATAATTAGTTCTTTATAAAATCTTGCAAAATGTACTTACAATATATAAATATGCAAATAATATTTTGATTTTCTCAACAAATGTTGTTTTGCTTGTGGACTTTACTTAACTTTTAAAAATAAAGAATCATGGGTTTATAACCCAAGAGTTTATAAACACTGAAAATTGACACAAAGAGAAATAATAAAAATCGCTGAATAAAAAATTTTAAT
>WNHD01011288.1:0-18223 GCA_011057455.1 Ganaspis sp. Gsp50 | reverse complement strand
TGTTGCCATCTATTCACAAGATATCAAACTACATTTACACTAAGCGAGAACTTCCATCACTTTAATATAAAAATGTTATTTATTAAAAAGTAGCTGTGGAAACAATAGCCCCTGGGTGGGTAGTATAGCCCCGGCCGACGGTATTGAAAAAATTGAAATTTGCTCCATCTGTTTGAAAAAATAATGTTAATTAAATAAATATTATGAGAAGGATTTTGTAAAAGAATTGCAATAGATATTATTATATATAATAATTTACATATTGCAATAATAGCATTGAAATTCACCTTTTTTTGCTTGAAATTAGCACGTTTTCGTTGACAAAAAAATGGCCAATAATTCCAATCAAGTTGAATATATTTTTCCGGTAATCTACATCCGAAACTACACAAGTATACCAAATTTCAGCCATCTAGGTCAAATTCTTTAGCCGCAGGAGAATCAAAAAAATAGTCATTTTAATGAATTTTATGCCAAAAATCGTAGTTTTTTTCGTAAAAACTCTTTGATATTTAAACCCAAACTTTTCGATTTCATTTTTGCAGTAGTTTAAATCGAATCCGAGATCTATACCAATTTTCAACAATCTAGCTCAAATAGACTGTGCTCTAGCATTAAAAAACACATTTTTTTCCTTGAAACTTGCACGTTTTCGTTACAACACTATTTTCAATAATTCCAATCAAGTTCGCAATATTTTTCCAGTAATCTCCATCTGAAACTACATATGCATACCAAATTTCAGCCATCTAGGTCAAATAATTTAGCAGCTAGGAGAAAAAAATAGTCATTTTAATGCATTTTTGGCCAAAAATTGTAGTTTTTCCGTAAAAACTCTTCTATAATTATACCCGAATTTGTCGAGCTAATTTTTTCAGTAATCTAAATCTGAACCTACACCTAACTACCAATTTTCAACAATCTAGCTCAAATAGACAGTGTCTAGCATTGAAAATCACCTTTTTTACTTAGAATTTGCATGTTTTCGTTGACAACACTATGATCAATAATTGCAATCGAGTTGGCTATATTTTTCTGGTAATCTACACCTGCAACTACATACGCATACCAAATTTCAGCCATCTAGGTCAAGAAGTTTAGTCGCTAGGTGAAAAGAAATAGTCACTTTAATGCATTTTTGGCCAAAAATTGTAGTTTTTTCGTAAAAATTCTTTGATATTTAAACCCAAACTAGTAGATTTTATTTTTCCAGTAGTTTAAATCAGAACCTAGACCTATTTACCAATTTTCAACAATCTAGCTCAAAAAGACTGTCTTCTAGCATTGAAAATAACCTTTTTTTTGATTGAAATTTGCATGTTTTCGTTGCCAACAATATGGCCAATAATTCCAATCAAGTTAGCTATATTTTTCCGGTAATCTACATTCGAAAATACACATGTATACCAAATTTCAGCCATCTAGGTCAAATTCTTTAACCGCTAGGAGAAGAAAAATAGTCATTTTAATGCATTTTTGGCCAAAAATCGTAGTTTTTTCGTAAAAACTCTATAAAAATCAAACCCAAACTTGTCGCCTTTATTTTTTCAATAATCTAAATAGGAACTTAGACTTATCTACCAATTTACAACAATCTATCTCAAATAGACTGTGCTCTAGCATTGAAATTCCCCTTTTTTTGCTTCAAATTTGCATGTTTTCGTTGATAACAATATGACCCATAATTCCAATCAAGTTCGTAATATTTTTCCGGTAATCTACACTTGAAACTACATACGTATACCAAATTTCAGTTATCTATGTCAAAAAGTTTAGCCGCTAGAAGATGAGAAATTGTCATTTTAATGCATTTTTGGTCAAAATCGTGGTACTTCCCTTGAAACTATATGATAATAAAACCCCAAAATGTCAATGTAATTTTTTCTGTAATCTACATCGAAAACTATATCTATCTACTAAATTTCAACAATTTAGCTCAAATAGACTGTGCTCTAGTGTAAAAGTTCCCCTTTTTTTTGCTTAAAATTTGCACTTTTTCGTTAAGAACACGAAGATCATCACCTCCAACCAAGTTCAACATATTTTTTTGGTAATCTACATCTGAAACTAAGAAGCATACCAAATTTTAGCCATCTAGGTCAAATAATTTAGCCGCTAAGAAAGGAAAAACAGTCATTTTAATGCATTTTTGGCCAAAAATTGTAGTTTTCTCGTACAAACTCTTTGATATTTAAACCCAAACTTGTCGATTTTATTTTCTCAGTAGACTAATTGGAACCTAGACATATTTAGCAATTTTCAACAACCCAGCTCAAATAGACTGTGCGCTAGCATTGAAATTCACCTTTTTTTGCTTTAAATTTGCATGTTTTCGTTGATAACAATATGACCCATAATTCCAATCAAGTTCATTATATTTTTCCGGTAATCTACAACTGAAACTACATACGCATACCAAATTTCAGTCATCTATGTCAAATAGTTTGGCCGCTAGAAGATGATAAATTGTCATTTTATTGCATTTTTGGCCAAAAATCGTGGTATTTCACTTAAAACTCTATGATAATGAAACCCAAAAATGTCAATGTAATTCTTTCTGTAATCTTCATCGAAAACTACATCTATCTACTAAATTTAAACAAATTAACTCAAATAGACTGTGCTCTGATATAAAAACTCACCTTTTTTTGCATGAAATTTTTACTTTTTCAATTACAACACTATGATTATTACCACCAATCAAGTTTGTTTTATTTTTTCTATGATCTACGTCTAAAACTACATCTGCATACCAAATTTCAACCATCTAGGTCATTAATTTAGCCGCTAGTAGAAGAAAAATAGTCATTTTAATGCATTTTTTGCCAAAAATCGTAGTTTTTCTCTAAAAATTCTCTGATAATCGAACACAAACTTGTCGATTTTATTTTTTCAGTAATCTAAATCGGAACCTACACCTATCTACCAATTTTCAACAATCTAGCTCAAATAGACTGTGCTCTAGCATTGAAAATCACCTTTTTATGCTTCAAATTTGCACGTTTTCGTTGACAACACTATGATTATTACCACCAATCAAGTTTGTTTTATATTTCCTATGATCTACGTCTAAAACTACATCTGCATACCAAATTTCAGCCATCTAGATCAAATAATTTAGCAGCTAGGAGAAGAAAATTAGTCATTTTAATGCATTTTTGGCCAAAAATCGTAGTTTTTCTCTAAAAATTCTATGATAATCGAACACAAACTTGTCGATGTTGTTTTTTATAAAACTCACATCTGAAACAACATCAACGTACCAAATTTCAGCTTTCTAAGTTTAACAGTTTTCGCACTGTGGGTGGGGGGGGGGGGCGGTCATTTTAGTGCATTTTTGGTAGTTTTTCCTTGAAAACGGTATGACAATCAACTCAAAATACTTTTTCCAAACCACTTTTGTATTCTACTAATCGAATTTCACATCTATACCAAATTTTAGCTCTCTATGTCAAATAGTTTGAGAGCTAGAGCATTTCAAAATCGGGCAAAAATTTCGAAATATCACAAAAAATTTGCAAATAAGCAAAAATTTCGTGAACACGGAAAAATACGGAAATAATATACGGAACCCTAGAAAACATTTATAAACAAAGTCTTTACCGTTTCCGGTTTAAAACAAAAATGAATAAAGCCATGAATTTTCGAATTTTGTTTTCAATGTGTAAAAAATAGTGTACTGTAAAATTCCAAGGAAAGCGATAAGGAGTGAAAAAATGGGCGCTCCTTTGAGTCTGCACTCGAATGCATGCGGTGAGTCTCATGAGTGTCTATAGTGTCTACTAGTGCAAGCTTGCACATGTGTGACGCTTTGTACCGGAACTAATAATTTACCAGAGAGCACTAAACGCCCCCCGATTGGGAAGCTGACGTAAATGCGTGCATCAAGATACATACTACATGCATCATATTATGTGATGCGAGAAAGCAGAGCAGATCATTTTACGGCTGGGATGACAGATTATCCATAAATTTTATAAACCGAATTATATTAAAATACATTTTGAGTATTAGATGATAAAAAAATTGCAATGTTGCCGTATCAACAATTTTCGTTTCTTTTTTTTTAAAATATTGCAAAGTTGTGATATGAAACTTTTTTTTCCTTTTCAAAAATTGCTACGATTTCGTCACCATTTTCAAAAATTGCGACGTTGCCAAATGTTCATCTCTTTCTTTTAAAAAATTGTGACGTTGACAAATGTTTATCTCTTTCTTTTAAAAAATTGTGACGTTGCCATACCAAATTTTGTTTCGCTCTTTCTTTTAAAAAATTGTGACGTTGCCATACCAAATTTTGTTTGCCTCTTTCTTTTAAAAAATTGCGACGTTGCCAAATGTTTATCTCTTACTTTTAAAAAATTGTGACGTCATATCAAATTTTGTTTGCCTTTTTCTTTTAAAAAATTACGACGTTGCCAAATGTTTATCTCTTCCTTTTAAAAAAATTGTGACGTTGCCATATCAAAAATTGTTTGCCTCTTTCTTTTAAACAATTACGACGTTGCCAAATGTTTATCTCTTCCTTTTAAAAAAATTGTGACGTTGCCATACTAAAGTTTGTTTGCCTCTTTCTTTTAAACAATTACGACGTTGCCAAATGTTTATCTCTTTCTTTTAAAAAATGGTAACGTTGCCATACCAAATTTTGTTTGCTTCTTTCTTTTAAAAAATTGCAACGTTGCCAAATGTTTATCTCTTTCTTTTAAAAAATGGTAACGTTGCCATATCAAATTTTGTTTGCCTCTTTCTTTTAAAAAATTACGACGTTGCCAAATGTTTATCTCTTCCTTTTAAAAAAATTGTAACGTTACCATACCAAAGTTTGTTTGCCTCTTTCTTTTAAAAAATTACGACGTTGCCAAATGTTTATCTTTTCCTTTTAAGAAATTGTAATGTTGCCGTACCAAATTTCGTTTACCTCTTTCTTTTAAAAAATTGCGACATTGCCATATCAAATGTTTACCTCTTGCTTTTAAAAATTGCAATGTTGCAATATATCAACACATTTTTAATAACCCTTCTTTTTAAAAATCGCAAAGTTGCCATATCAAATTTTGTGTACCTTTCCATCTTGTAAAATTGCGATGTTGTGATATGAGTAGAGTTTGTTTTACTTTTTTTCAAAAATCGCGACGTTGCCATATAATTAATTTTGCTAACCTCTCCCTTTTCAAAAATTACGACGTTGCCGTATAATTAATTTTGTTAACCTCTCCCTTTTCAAAAATTGGGAAGTTGCTATATATCAACGTAGTTAGATTTTTTCTCTTCTAAAAAATTCCGATGCTGCCATGCCAACAAATTTTGACACATTTTTCCTAAAAAATGCGACTTTGGTAAATTCCATCTTATAACTCAAAGATCGCGACGTTGCCGTGTCAACTAATGTCAATAACCTCACTTCTTCAAAATTCCTTATCTACTTCGCTTTTCTTTTCTCAAAAATCGGAAACTTTTGATATCAAATTTTGTTTATTTTTTCTTTTCGAAAATTGCGACGTTGCGACATAAACTATTATTTATTGTTGTTTTTAGTAAAATCTATTTGCATAAAATGTCATTGAAAATTGAAACACTTATTTATAGAATAATGTCACCAGGGATGAGTGATAAGAGCAATTTTCTACTTATAAAAGGAGGGTAAATTCTTAGAAAGTAATTGGACAGCGTAATGGAGTTCATAAGCCATTTAAATGTGCTTACTCAAGGCGAGAGTAAAAAATAAAGAGCGTCATAATTACCCCGAGGGGTATCATTAAATGCGACGCCAATCATGAGCGATCGAACGAAAAACTGTCTCACTACTTAAATAATTTCATTCTACTTTCCTAACCTAAAATTTTCAACTTTTACTCTTCAAGTTTTTCAAACTTATTATTTGAAAATAATATTTTTTTTTAATTTACATTTGTAAATAAAAAAATTTTTAATTACACATTTCCCATTGCACAATTTTATAAGAAACATCAAAATTATTTACCTATTCAAAAATTTCTTATTATCCAAAAATCGATTTTTGCCACTTAGATCCATATTGCGTCATTTTTATGCAGCAAATATGCGCAAATTTTATTACATTAATATTCGTGATGCGCTATAAAGAAACGGACCTTAGGAGGCAAAAATTGTAGGTTATGGTAGTTTTAACGTGATTAAAGCATCATTTTTATTTCCCACAATCAACGAGTCTTTTTTAACAGTTTGATTGTACTTTTTTAAAGAAGATTGTTGTTGATGGCAGATAATTAAAAAAGAAGATTTAACAAAGTTAAAAGTATTTTTTTTTAAACCGAGCATCAAACATAACCTACAATTGTTTCCATCTAAGGCCCTTTCTTCAGAGCACGTCACGTTTAATACATGCACTGTATATTTGTTATATGAATAATAATAATACGCGACGCACTCTGAAGAAAGGGATCTTAGAAGGAGAAATTTGTAGGTTACGTTTGATGACAGTTTTAACGTGATTAAAGCATCCTTCTTCATTTTCTACAATGGAAAATAGTGTTTTTTGTTAGTTTACAAACAATCTGAGTAAGAAAAACTGTTTTTGGTTGTAGATTATTAAAAAAGGAGCTTTAATCGCGTTAAAAATGTCATCAAACATAACCCACAATTTTTTCCTACTAAGGTCCTTTCCTTCGGAGCGAGAAACATATAATATGTTAATTCACACAATAGTGAATAATTCACATAATAGTGAAATATAATGAATAGAATATTAAAAATAACGCACTGTAATACACACTGTAATATATACTATAATATACACTATAATATACACTATAATATACGCTAATATACACCATAATACACACTATAATATACACCATAATATACGCTATAATATACACCATAATACACACTATAATATACACCATAATATACGCTATAATATACACCATAATACACACTATAATATACACCATAATACACACTATAATATACACCATAATATACGCTATAATATACACCATAATACACACTTTAATATACACTATAATATACGCTATAATATACACCATACTATACACCATACTATACACCATAATATACACCATAATACACACTATAGTATATAATATACACCATACTATACACCATACTTTACACCATAATATACACCATAATGCACACTATAGTATATAATATACACTATATTATACACCATAATATACACCATAATACACACTATAGTATATAATATACACCATACTATACACCATAATATAGACCATAATACGCAATATAGTATATAATATACATCATACTATACACCATAATATAGACCATAATACGCAATATAGTATATAATATACATCATACTTTACACCATAATATACACCATAATACACAATATAGTATATATTATACACCATACTTTACACCATAATATACACCATAATACACACTATAGTATATAATATACACCATACTATACACTATAATACATACTATAATATACGCTATAATATTCACTATAATACATACTATAAAATAAAATGTACACTATAATATACACCACAATGATAGAGCGTGAATTGATGAAGATGGATACTGTAATATATATTATAATATACATCATAATACACACTATAATATATACCTAAATAGACACTATAATATATACCATAATAGACACTATATTATATAATATACACCATAAAGCATACTATAATATAAAATATACACAATAATATACACCATAATACACACTAGAATATAAAATATACACTCTAATATACACTATAATATACATCACAATATACACCATAATGAACACTATAATATTAATATATATAATATATATATATATATATTATTATATAATAATAATATTATAATATGTATGATAGTATACACCATAATACACATTATAATATATAATATACATTCATAATATACACGGTAATACACACTTCAATATATAATATACAATATAAACTATAATATACTCTATAATATCGTATATTTATCACATATTTAAATCGCGTACAATCTATATCATTTTACCCAATTATATTATAAATTTTTTATTTCCAGAGAAGAAATAATTTTCGAATTTACATTTAAAAGGCATTTTTAAATGTAATATATTTTTAGGGGATTGTTTTTTTTCTCTCGCTTCTCCTCCCATTCGGAGGCCCATTTTCAAGTCAGAACCCAGCAGGCTGAAATCGTTTTATTTGACGCCGAGAAGGCGCGACAATAGCGCGGAATACGAGTCTTCGAACCGGATTTCGGGATTAAATCTGACGAGGCCGAGCGCCTTTCTACGAAGGCGAAGCTACAGCGGCGCTCGTTAGGTTTATACGCGTGCGATTGCTCGTCGGTCGTCACTTCGATGCGATCAAAAAAAAAAAAAAAAAGATTGAACAGAAAAAAGAGAGAGAGAGAAGAAATCGGAGATCTGCAAAAAAAGCAACAAATACAAGTGAAGCTAATAAAGGTGGGCAGAGTACGAGATACGGATATCGAAAGTACTCGTGTACAATTCTCCTCGGACCCACCACTTTGGGCCTCACTCCGATTTCTTATTCCCTTCGGTAACAAATAAAATATTTACTTCCAAAAATTGTTAGATGCATTTTCTATTTTTTATCGTTGTGATAATCTTTTATATTTTGTACATTGTAGACCAAAATTTGGAACGTAAAATATAAACATTTTTAATAAATCACAACGTTGCAGAACTAATTAAATTATATTAAAAAATTGCGACGTTGCGAAGTCACGAAATTTTTATTCAAGAAATTGCGATGTTGCAAAGTCATTTTATCAGCTAAGAATTGCAACTTTGCAAAAACAATCAATTCGTATTCAAAAAATTGCGACGTTGCAAAAGCAAAGAATTTGTATTTAAAAAATTGCGACGTTGTAATATCAATGAATTTATGTTCACAAAAATTGCAACGTTGCAATATCAACGAATTTAAATTTTAAAAATTAGAACATTGCAAAGACAATGTAAATGCAAACAATTGCAACGTTGTAATATAAACGAACTTATGTTCACAAAAATTGCGACGTTGCAATATCAACGAATTTATGTTCACAAAAATTGCGACGTTGCAATATCAACGAATTTAAATTTTAAAAATTAGAACATTGCAAAGTCAATGTAAATGCAAACAATTGCAACGTTGCATATTCAAGCAATTTATTTTCAATAATTGCGACGTTGCAAACTCAATCAATTTATATTCAAGAAATTGCGACGTTGCAAAGTCAATTTATTTGCAAACAAGTGCAACGTTGCAAAAGCAACCAATTCATGTTAATAAAATTTGTAAAGGTGCAAAAACAAAGAATTTGGATTTTAAGAATTGCAACGTTGCAATTTCAACGAATTTATATTGAAGAAATTGCGACGTTGCAAACCGAACTAATTTAAATCCAAACAGCAATGTTGCAAAACCAACCAATTCATATTGAAAAAATTTCAAAGTTGCAAAGCCGGCCAATTTGGATGCAAAAATTGCGACGTTGCAATATCAACGAATTTATTTTCAAAAAATTGCGACATTCAAAAATCATTGAATTTATATTTACGAAATTACGACGTTGTAAAATCAACAAATTTAGGCACTATAAAAATTGCGACGTTACAAATGAAATTCAAATACCAAAGAAATTGCGACATTGCCAAATAAAGACTTCAAGACCCGAACAAATTGCGATGTTACAAATAAAAATTTAAATACACAAGTAATTGCGACGTTGCCAAATAAAGACTTTAATACACGAAAAAATTGCAACATTGCAAATAAAAATACCCGAGAAATTGCGACGTTGCAAATAAAAACTTTAATATCCAAAAAAATTGCGACGTTGCAAATAAAAACTTAAATATCCGAAAAAATTGCGACGTTGCAAAGGGGCTGTCCATAAACTACATCACGCTTTTTTTCACAATTTTCCCCCTCCCCCTGTCGTCACAAACTTCAGATGCATTAGCGCCATTTTTTCTACAGATCATCACGGTCAGAAAATTCGACCCCCTCCCCCCCCCTCGAAAGCGTGACGTAGTTTATGGGCGGAAATGAGAACTTCAATGTTCGAAAAAATTGCGACGTTGATAAATAAAAACTTCAGTATCCGAAAAAATTTCCACGTTGTCAAATAAAATTTTGAAAATACTTAAAAAAAATTGCGACGTTGCCAAATCACTTTAAAAATTGTGCAGATTTTTAACATTTCTAAAACATAGACTTTTATTTTAAAGAAGAAACTGTTGTTTATGTGACAGAAAGGTTAATTACAAAAATTTTCCGCATTTATTATGCGCCATCAAAAAATGGCACACTCACATCTTCCACCTTGAAAAGAATACAAAAATGAATTTAATTTGAAATCGAAAAAAAGTTAATCTTGCATAAATTAGTCGTTTTAAAAAATTACAAATACAAAGAGTACGGATCCAAAGTTTCAAAAAATGACAAAAGCATAAAAAAATGACAATAGCATAAAAAGATGCCAAAAGCATTAAGAATACAATAAAAAAATTTCCCCCATAAAAGAGGCCCAAAAAAAGAAAAAAAATTGCTTCTTCAGCTAAAGATTCTTTATTAACAATATAAATGAATTTTGATACTTTTATTACAACCGTATAAATATAAAATCACATAAGGCCCAAAATTTAATGGGACCCCTTTTAATTTACTGCCTTATGAAAGTCAAAAGGAATCAACATATCCCTTACGTTCCAAGAACGTGTCTTTAAGACCCAAAGATCTGGAAAAAACACGACCTTTTTCACGCTTTGGGCCCATTTGGGCCTCAATTTCACAACCTATCATTTCTGTGGTTTCGTTCGATAAAAATCTTCATTACATACTTTCTGTCAAATAGAAAATAGTCTCAAAACGCGGACAGAAAGGAGTTAAAAAATTATTACTTTTTAACAAAAAAAAAAAACCAAAACACTTTTGGGCCTCAAGTGACCACAAAAAAAAATCTCATCCAATCCTATCAAAGTGGGTACATTTTTCAATGGTAAATTTTCTGGGCAACACAAAAAAGGTATTATAAACTTGATTGAAGCTGCCTGTCAAGAGGTGAAATACTTTTTTAAAATGAAATTCGTTAAAATATTTTAGTACATTATGTACAGAACCAAGAAGCGCTCAGTGGCCTTTGAAATCTCCAAGTTCGATTTGTACGCGGTTCTTTGGAAGGGAAAAAGAAAAAAAAGCGTGAAAGAAGGCAGCACAATGGCAAAGGGGGATTCGTGGGTCGAAATCTCGATCTATTGGATATTTCATCCCGAGTAGCAACCACAGACGTCTGAAAGGTACAAAAGAGCTAAATTCATGTCTGGGATTTAACACGCTGGAGCCGCTCGGCCTTTGGGTCAGCTGGTTTTACCACCCTCTTTCTATTCAGGCGTGTAACATAGCCCAGGGCCGTGCTGACCCTTGCCCCCCCTTGCCCCCTTTACGTACCGTCTTTAAAAAAACTCATCACTTCTTTTAAATTGGATACTCAACTTTTTTAATTTTTTATTTCACAGTAATAAACAATCTATTATTTTTATGTTGCTCTTATTTCAGTTATTTTTCATCCACATTTTATTCCATTTTTTGTTCCATTTTTTGTTCCATTTTTTATTCCATTTTTTATTCCATTTCTTATTTCTGTTTTTATTCAATTTTTTATTACACATTTTATTCTATTTTTATTCTATATTTTATTCAATTTTGCATTCCATATTTTATTTCACATTTTACTTCATTTTTTTATTATTTATTTATTTTATGTTTTATTCTATTTTGTACAGCACATTTCATTCTATTTTTAAATTCCATTTTTTATTTCACATTTCATTCCATTTTTTATTGAATTTTTTTCCCACATTTTATTGAATTTTTTAGTTTATTTTTTATTTGACGTTTCATTCGTTTTTAAATTCTGTTTCTTATTTCATATTTAATTTAATTTTTTAGTCAATTATTTATTCCACACTTTATTTAATATTTTATTTTTCATTTTACATTTTATTCCATTCTTTGTTCTATTTTTTATTCAATTTTTTGTTCCACATTTGATTCTACTTCCTATTATACATTTCATTCAATTTTTTATTCCATATTTTATTTCACATTTTACTTCATTTTTTTATATTCTATATTTTATTCCATTTTGTATAGGTACCAATTTTCATTCTCTTTTTAAATACAATTTTTTATTCTACATTTTATTTAATATTTTATTCTATATTTTATTTCACATTTCATTCGTTTTTAAATTCAATTTTTTATCACACATTTTATTTTATATTTTATTCTATTTTTTATTCCACATTTTATTTCGTTTTTTTTTTAATTTTTTATTTCATATTTTATTTCACATTTCACTTCTTTTTATTTCATATTTTATTTCACATTTCACTTCATTTTTTTATATTCTACATTTTATTCCATTTTGTGCATTTTATTTTTAAATTCCATTTTTTATTCAATTTTTTATTCTGTCGCGCAATTTTTTTTACAATGTTTACCCCCCCCCCTCTCTTATGATGTTGTTTTGTATAGTAAAAGTACTTGTGTCACATTTTTCAAAATTTTCCCCGTGCCCCTCAGAACGTGACATCATTTGTGAATGTTCTCTTTTATTTATTCCATTTTTTATTTCATATGTTTATTGCCTTTTTATTTTTATTTTATGTACATGTGCTTTTTTATTTTTGTTTCTTATTCATATGTTTACTGCTTTTTTATTTTTATTTCTTATCCACATGTTTACATTTGTTTTTAATATTTTGTTTTAATTTAAAAAGAAAATTTAATGTCTTTTACATTTCATTTCATTTATTTGATTTTATTTATTATTATCATTACGAGTAATTCTAATTAAAGTCGGCTACGGACGCAAGTTAGGGGGAATAAATGGGGACTTATGGAGAAGAATTGGGAGGGGTATTAGATATGTAAAAATCCGAAAAGGGTATACATACATGGAGGAACCAAAATAAAAAATAATTATTATTATTATTTATTATTATTTATTTAATGTTTATTTATTTTATTTACTCTTATTATTTATTTTATTTTATATTTTTAAAAAAATTTTATTTGTGCGTATATGTATATTTTTTATTTGCCTTTATTTTATGTTTTATTTGTCTTTATTTTATGTTTTATTTTTATTTATTTTATTTTTGATTATTATTTTCATTTTATATATTTTACTTTCGTCTTCATTTTATTTTTTTATTATTACTCCCATTTATTATTATTTAGGTTCTTTTTGCTTTACATTATGACGCGGTTTGGAAGGGACCTAAGCGGCAAAAAATTAATTTTCCAACTATCAGCGCTTTTTATTTCATGAAATCTTTCTTTAAAATTATTTAAAATCAAAATTTAATTATCCAAAACAGTTTTAATGTAATTATAATTTAAACACCAGCGATCTTTAAGCTAGGAACGAAGAGCGCGCACACTTCGTTTTTTTAATAAAATTAATAATTTGGCTCCTTAGGTCCCTTTCTTTAGAGCTCGTCATATTTTTATTTAATTACTTTTGAATTTTATTTTTTTTTACTTTATACATTCATTTTATTTCTTGCGAAAAAAAATTAAAACAATTTAAATAAATCAATTATTTTTTTGAATATTTAAAATTATTTTTTAAAAAAAAACTGTGATTACGTTCAAGGTTAAATTCGAAGAAATACAATTTCTTTTACTTGAGATTTTACGATGTTTTGGTGAAATAATAATAATGATAATAACAAGGACCAATGAAATGAAATCGTTAGCTACCTGTTGGACAGACCCAAACGGGATAAGGATATCTTAAGAAGCACTTTTATCGTTGGAGAGTCAGGTGTGAATTGGAACCAGTGCCGTCACATCAAAGAAAATGCCGATGCCGACAGTGCCACCATTATTACCAAATTGTATTAGCATTTATTACGAAATTTCAATAATCCGAAAAAATCGCTTTTATTAAGAACAACAATAAAAAATTTCACCTACAAACTAAATTGCGATGTTACAAAACCAATTAATTTATATTCTACAAAAAATTGCGACGTTGTAAAATTTACAAATTTATGCTCCAAAAAATTGCAACGTAGCAATTTCGAAAGATTTGTATTTTCAAAAATTGCAACGCTGTAAAATCAACAAATTTGTTCTCCTAAACTGTATTTTACAGTTAAATTTAGCCACTGTAAAAATTGCGACGTTGCAATATCAACAGATTTATGCTCTAAAAAATTGCGACGTTGCAATATCAACAGATTTATGCTCTAAAAAATTGCGACATTGGAATATCAACAGATTTATGCTCTAAAAAATTGCGACGTTGCAATATCAACAGATTTATGCTCTAAAAAATTGCGACGTTGCAAAATCAACAAATTTAGGTACTTTAAAAATTGGGACGTTAGAAAATCAAGAAATTTATGCTCTAAGAAATTGCAACGTTGCATTTTTAAACAGATTTGTATTTTAAAAAATTACAACGCCATAAAATCAACTTTGTACTCTAAACTATTTTTTAAAATCCAATTTAGGTACTGTAAAAATTGCGACGTTGCAAAATCAACAAATGTAGATAATGCAATAATTGCGGCGTTGTAAAATCAACAAATTTAGGCACTGTAAGAAATGCAACGTTGCCATATCAACAGATTTGTCCTCTGAAAATTTGCGATGTAAAATACACTTTAAACACCACAAGAATGGCAACGTTACAAATTTGACAAACTGGTATTTAAAAAAATTGCAAGACTGCAATATCAATAAATTTATTCTCTAAACTGTCTTTTAAAATTAAATTTAGGCACTGTAAAAATTGCGACGTTGGAAAATTATCAAATTTATTCTCTAAGAAATTGCAACGTTGCCATTTTCGACACATTTGTATTTTAAAAAATTGCAACTCTGTAAAATCAACGAATTTGTACTCTAAACTATCCTTTGAAATTCAATCAAGGTACTGTAAAAATTGCGAAGTAAAATGTACAAAAAGCAGTGTAAAAATTGCGATGTTGGAAAATCAACGAAAAAATGCAATGTTGACTAATCAATAAATTTCTACAACCCATCTCTTCACTTCAATTTTTTAAAATTTTTTTTTATAAAACTAAAACTTAAATTTCAGTGTTTTTACGTCCATTTTTGTTGAAGCGCAATTTGAGTCTAAACTGATTCAATTTGAATCTAAGCTGGTTCAATTTGAGCATAAATTGGTTCAATTTGAGTCAAAATCGGTTCATTTTGAACGCAGTTGGGTTATATTTGATTTAAAAGCGGTTCAGTTTGAGTTCAATATTAAGTTTTTTATTTCTTTTGTTCTTATTTGTTAAAATTCAAATTGATTTCAAATTTGGATTCAAATCAATTGAAATTAACATCAAAATAGTTTCTCGAAAATCAAAGTTGACTTGAATTAAATCCAAAGTAGTCCAGTTTAAGTAAAAATTGGGACTAAAAATTGAACCCGTATTGGCTCAATTTGAGTTTAAAATATAGGGTTTTTCTACTTTGTTAGAAACTCAGTTTGATTACAAAAGATTTTTTAATCTCAGTTACAAACAGTTCTATTTCAGACAAAATAAGTCCGATATAAATTCAAGGATTTGTAAGACTCATTTTTTAGTTTAATTTCAATGCAAATTTAAGTCCAAAACAATTTAATTTAAGTCAAAAGAGACCGAATTCGAATTAAGGATCTTTGTGCTTTAATTTTTAATGAAGCTCACTTTAAGCCACAGGTAGATTAAATTTATAAATTGGTTTCATTTCAGTCCAAACTGACTTGAATTCAGTCTAAATTGACTTAATTTAAGTACAAAATATTAAATTTATGTTCAACTTTTATTTTTACTTTTTTGTACCACAATTTCATTGGTGCTCAATTTTAGTTTAAACAAAATTTTTGTTAAAACCAATTCAATTTGAGCCAAGAGGAACTTAATTTGAGTTTAAATTTCAATCCAAATTGGCTCAACTTGAGTTTTCCACTTTTATTGAAACTCAATGTGAGTTCAAATTGTCTCAATTTGAATCGAAAGTGTCTCAAAATGAGTATTTTTTCTTTGCTTTGATTCTATAGGATTCAATTTGAGCATAAATCGTCTCATTATGAGTCAAAATGATCTCTAAATGATCATTTTTATTTACTTTCAATACAACTGAAATTGAATCCAAATTGGCTCAATTTGAATCGAAATGGTCTCAAAATGGTTATTCTTATTTATTTTCAAAGGAACTTAATTTGAGTTTAATTCGTTTCAATTTGAGTCCAAATAGACTCAAAATGAATATTTTGGTTTCATTTTGAATGGAATTCATTTTGAGTTAAATTCGTCATAATTTGAGTTCAATTTGTCTCAAAATGTGAATTTTTGTTTCACTTTCACCGGTACTCAATTTGAGTTTCAATTTCAGTCCGAATCGACTCAATTTCAGCTTTTCCACTTTTTTGGAACTCAAATTGAGTCCAAATTGTCTCAATTTGAATCAAAATGATCTCAAAATGAGTATTTATTCTTTGCTTTGATTCTATAGGTTTCAATTTGAGCATGAATCGTCTCATTAGGAGCCAAAATGATCTCTAAATGATCATTTTTATTTACTTTCAATACAACTGAAATTGAATCCAAATTGGCTCAATTTGAATCGAAATGGTCTCAAAATGAGTATATTCTTATTTATTTTCAAAGGAACTCAATTTGAGTTAAATTCGTTTCAATTTGAGTCCAAATAGACTCAAAATGAGTATTGTTGTTTCATTTTCAATGGAATTCAATTTGAGTTTAATTCGTCTTCATTTGAGTTCAAATTGACTCAAAATGAAAATTTTTGTTTCACTTTCACCGATACTGAATTTGAGTTTCAATTTCAGTCCGAATCAACTCAATTTCAGCTTTTTGACTTTTTTGGAACTCAAAGTGAGTCCAAATTGTCTCAATTTGAATCGAAATGGTCTCAAAATGAGTATTTTGATTTACTTTCATTGGAACTCAATTTTAGTTTAAATCTTTGTTTAAAACGGTTCAATTTGAGTCAAAATTGTCTCAAAATAAGTATTTTTGTTTCATGCATACCGGTACTCAATTTGAGTATTAATTTCAGTCCGAATCGGCTCAATTTGAGCTTTTACACTAATATTTAAACTCAATTTGAGTCCAAATTGTCTCATTATGATTCATAATTATCTCAAAATGAGTATTTTGATTTACATCCATTGGAACTGAATTTGGATCTAAATTTGGATCTAAATCGTCTCAATTTAAGCTCAAACTGTCTTAAAATTATTTCTCCACTCTCATTGCAACTCAGTTTGGGTCAAAATTGTCTGAAAATGAGGAATATTGTTTCACTTTTCCTGAAACTAAATGTGGATTCAAATTTCAGTTCAAATCGGCTCAATTTGAGTTTTAAATGTTTTTTCGAGGTTAGGTTTTGTTTTGAAGTTTTTATATACAACATGGATATACTTTTAAGAGTGGAATTTTCTGGCGAGTTTGAAAAAGACAGAGATCAATTGAAATTACAAAAGTAATTAAAATCGTTAAAATAAGATTGAAAATATTAATAAAATATATAATATATAATAAAATACAAATTCAGCGGGGAGCTGAAGATTTTTTGTACGTCACTGTACAGGACTATATACATATAGAAATGGGCCTTATTCAGAAAGGCGAGACGAGGCCGGGAACACAACAAAGATCCATCGGGACCGGTTTTTTGTTCGGACCTTTTATACATTCCCGAGAGAAGCCCCGTGGAGTCATGGGTGTGAAAACTGACACCCACCTACTTGTTATTTTGTCAAACACAAACTCGTGAAAATTATAGGAATCATGCCGTTCTGCCCAGCACAGCAAATTACTCACGATTGCATGCTCTTACTACAATTTATACCTATCAATTAAACATGACACTAGACAATTGCTACTGATTCAATAGCCACGAATTACATTTATTTGTACCTCAAAATTATACTAAACATTTTCAAAACGTCATTTTAATTGTGACGCGCTTGGGTTACGAAAATTTATGACATAAATGTGGCGTTATTTCGCGACGCCATGCAAATTAGGCCACAGAAAAAACGTCACAGTAAGAATAGGTAATTTCTTAAAATTAATTATTAATCAAAAATAGTAGTTCATGTCCCTAAAATGTAGAAAAAAATACTTTTAGGTAATAATTATTTATATAATCTCGAATAGCTGTAAAATAATCGTAAAATT
>WNHD01011285.1:0-10616 GCA_011057455.1 Ganaspis sp. Gsp50 | reverse complement strand
TTCTACATTGAACTTTAATCCTAAATGCATAAAAGTAAATAATTTTAACAAATTTATTGCCTTTATTGTAGTTTTTTTTTTTTTTAATAATTCAGCAATTTAAAAAAAACATTTTTTTCATAAAAAAATGAACAGGTTTTACTCTTATATTTCCAAATTTTCATAAAATTCATTGGCCCGTCGCAGCTGAATTTCAGTTCCCGACTATTCCCGATTTTATTTTTTTTCTCGGCTATTTCCCGGTTTTCCCGGTTAGTAGACACCCTGAATAATGATGAATATGAATAATCAATTCAAATGTGAAATTCAACAAAAAAGTGGTAAAAATATTCATTAATTAGAATTGGTGTCCCACATTTCACTAATTCGGATTAGAAGGTTCCGAGAGAGGTTCCAAATTGAAGCTGTTGTTAGAAATAAACAGTAGCTTTGTTGACACAAATAATGTTAATGAATGCTTAAAGCTTGAAGCCAAAGCCACCTAATAATAAATTAGGATGACTTTATAGCGTTCTTAAACTGCTCATTATGAAACATGTAGGTTAACGAAGTTACAGGGATCAGGAGTTTATTCACTGTTGGGCATATTCCCATGACACGTTGTAACCTCTGATCTCAAATGGAGGGTTCAGCCGTGTGGGTAAACATTGACATTTTAAATTAAAAATATCCAAGTATAGGGTTCTATAGTCAATACTAATTTCTTGCTTCGTGACTAACATGCGACTTCCTAGATCATCTGATTTTGCATCCTTTCAGATCACTATAAAGGAAACGAAAGGTGCAGATTGTCTCTAACTCAAAACCGTGACATAAGTGTAGAGAAAGTCTACAATTATAACAATTAAAGGAGGAAAATTCTTTACATCTTTAAACGATTTTTCACAATACCAAACGACACATTTGCTATTTTGTACTTTCAAATATTGCAACATCTATTCATTGTGCAATTAAGTTCTTTATTGTAATTTCATTTATCAAGGATTCATCACGAGAAATTAAGAAGGAGAATATTTTACAAAATGGAGAAACTTGAAATTGTAAATTTATAGCCATTTTAAAAAAAGCAGGTTTTTGTCATTTTCTAGTTTTGTTGATTATATTTTCTATATTTTCTATATTTTTATATTTTTTATATTTTTTATATTTTTTATATTTTCAATATTTTCTATATTTTCTATCATTGTTAATCATTATCAAGAATAATTAATCACAAACTTGAATTTACAAAAGAAAGTTTATGACATAATAATACGACACGTATTACATAGAGTTATGGCACAAACTTTGTCTACTATTCATGAACAATTAAATAAACAAGTCTATTAATGTGCAAAAAACAAAAGTGAAAAAAACTGTGCGGAATTAAAAGGAAAATTAACATTGCGGTAGATTAAGTAACGGAGAGGTACGTTTTGGTTAATGTATGTGCTCATGTATTCTGGCAAAACGAGTTCTCACTATCGCGGAGGAACTTGGAATAAAAAGTGGAGTGAATGTGTATCATTTGGGTTGCAACTCCTAATCTTGTCAGTTATCGCAGTAAATTCACTTTGCGTACATACATGTGTATTATATACATATGACATAAATACAGGGGAAGAAGCATGTATGACGTTTACTTGGAATTTATGGTTACTTCTAGCATAGCACGTGCCTTTGCCAATAAGAAGAAACTACGAGTGAAAACCGGATTGCTTAGGCTTTTTACACCCAGGAACATAATGATAGCGTGCTTGAAAAAGACAGTTGAATCTTCAACTATATATATATATATGTATATTTCAAGGAATTTGACCATGAAAATCACGATAGCGAATTAAAATAATTGAATAATTTCAATTTTGTGAAAATCGTTTCACATTATATGATTCAGACAATTTGAGGATGAATATTATCTTAATGTGGATATCTTATGAAAAGCAGTTCTGTGTGGGTACACATGACGTAAAGCCTAAAATTTCCAAAGGAATATATTTGAGACACATGAGATCATTTGTCCTCAAGAATTATCGTAAATGAACATAAATGATCTTTATTGTTCAAAATAAACGGACATTGATATTTGGAATAAATGAACATTATTATGTGGATTATAAATCAACGTTATTATTCAACATGAATCAACATTATTTTAAAAACGAATCATTATTTTTCAAATCTAATGAACATTACTTTCGAAACTAATCAACATTACTTCCGAAACGAATGAACATTATTTTCGAAACAAATGAACATTATTTTCAAAACGAATGAACTTTATTGTCGAAACGAATAAACATTATTTTTGAAAACATATGAACACTATTTTTTGTAACGAATGGACATTTTTGAAAACGACATGAAACGTTTTTAATTAAAAAAGTATTTTTTTATTTTTGTTTCAAAAAGCACTACACTATTATTACAATTAACTGTTAATAGTAAATGCGTATGAATTTTTAAAAGTTGTGTAAGAGGAGGTAAGTTACAAATTTAACGAAAATGATTGTATCGCGAACCGGTCCTAACTACTTTCATGTGAATGTATGAGTGTCTTCAGATCCTGTCACGTCATGCGAGGAAGTTAAGGATTATGTAAGACTATTGAATAGACTAAATTCTGTACCTGTCTAGACTTAAAAAAAAGAACGAATTCTTTTAAAACTGTTAATTGGTATGCTAATCAGTAATACTACCTTTTACAGGTAAGGACTTAATTGAACTTTTACTCTCTTTTCAACTACTCTCTTTATTCTTTTTTACTCTGTTCTTTTTTTTAAAAAAAGGTGCTAACATACTCAACAATTAACAAACTTCAAGAAACATTTCTAAATTTATTACATATTGTTTATAAATCATAACATACAAACTATTTATACCTAATTGTAAATTATTTCAAATTATTTACGAATCGTTGCAAATTATTTCAAATTATTTACGAATCGTTGCAAATTATTAGAGTACTTTTGTATAAATTATTGATAAGTATTATTGCAAGTTGTTCACTAATTGTTGCAAATTATTTATTTGGTGTTGCAAAGTATTTACGAATCTTTGCAAATTATTTAAGTATTAATGCGAGTTATTTACTAATCGTTACAAATTATTTACTAGGTGTTGCAAATTATTTACTAGGTGTTGCAAATTATTTACTAGATGTTGCAAATTATTTACTAAGTGTTACAAATTAATTACTAATCATTATATATGTATATAAAGGCTAACAAACTGTAAATTATTAAAAGTGATTTATAAACATATTTGATGATTTTTTGATATACTTTGTTACAGAACAGCGAACGGTTTCTAAATATTACAACGATATGAAGTGTGATTTATAATAGAACGCGACTAAACTAATTAAAATGATAAAAGGACATTCGGTTCGGAATAATTGAGTTATAAAACCTGTGAAAAAGAGTAGTGGTGTTAGTTTGATTGTTTTACATAGAGGAAACGAGAGGAAAGGACAAAGCCCACCTAAAAAAAACTTTCAGGTCCGATGCCCATGGTTAATTTATTGTTGATTGCACAAAACTGCTTTCCTCTGGAACTATACTAATTAAATTCCAGTGAATAGAATCATCTTTGCAAGATTATTCAGCCAACTGTGCGGATCCTGTATTTTCTGGTGTCTTAAAAGTGGGACAGAAGTGTCTTATTTGGTCAAAAGTGTCTTAAATTAAGACATTTTTTGTGTCTTAGTCACCAAATATGTCTTAATTTAAGGCATTTTTGCTCAAAATAAGACACCATGTTTTTGTAGTGTATGATGAAGCAATTATACAAATAATGAGGAAGCAATACAAATAAACTACGAGAAAGCAATACAAATAATCTACGAGGAATCTATAAAAACAATCTTTGAAGAATCAATACAAACAATCTATGAGGAATCAATACAAACAATCTATGATGAATCAATACAAACAGTATGATTAATATCATTTAATAATATAAAAAATGAATATTATAATCCATTTATAATAAATTCGAATTTACACAACACGAAAAAAACCGAGGAAAAAACAAAATTCAAATCCTTTTGTTCTTGAAAGTATAAATAATGTAGATACAGTTATAAATAGTAATAAATAATAAAAATAACAATGAACATAATTTGGACTATCGAGGGATAAATTCTTTTACTATAATGGACATAATTGATAAAATAACGAAGAAAAATGATTGAAATAAATCCATGAAATTTGCAGTGATTATGTGTTACTTAAATTAATATGAGGGCACATGTTTATTCAAACTATTAAGTTACAATTTGCTCATAATAAGAAAATAATGCAAGTAAATTAGTATCGCTTGATATCTTTAAACGTATAACAACGTTTTTCATAAAGCATGAAGACCTCCAAGACCGTGGAATTAATAAACAGTAATTTGGAGACAAGAGGAGCTTATTAGCGTTCGATGATTATGGCTCATGATTGCGCAAGGACGATCGAGTGTTTTTTAGCAAAAATATACTTCTGGAGGTAAAAGGACTTTCATAAGTAAGAAAACACATCTGACTTATCTTTGTATAATTTATCTCGGTAATTAAATCAAGTCGACGAATAAAACGATGTGTGTAAACACATATTTAATAAAATGCAAAATGTATACTCAATACATTAGCTCACTAACCTGAACTTTATCAAAATAACCTTTCTAACTTCACGACTTTGCTTATTAAAAGATTTCGTGAAATTTTATCCCAGACGTATAAAGGTCTTTTTCATAGAAATTAGATCTGGGCTTTTGCAAAAAAGTTTATCGAAAAATTAGTATTTATCTTACAAGTCACGATTAAAAAATTATGATACAAATGTTTCTAATTTTTGTTTTTAATTTTAATTTTTAATTTCTAATTTCTAATAACTGCGTTTTTAGTGAATTATTAACAGTGAATTATCCTTTATCAACTTTTGCTTTTTAAATTTCGAAAGTTTCCGTACAAGAAAACTTGTACCACTGATTTGAATGACACAGTAATTATTTGTTTAGGACAAGGATTTTTATTAATTATGATTGTTCTTGAGATCACTTGACACTTTATTACACCAGGAAGGGCAGATTTCACTTTCGAGGTTGAAAGCTAAATTCCTGAGATTAACCAATCAGCTGCCAAGGTTTTGCGTTTGATTGATTAATTTCTAGCACGAGATGTGGTTAGATGTTTAAAACAAACAACGAAGGTGACGATCGTGTTTTTAATTATTATCATTAGTACGCTTAATTATATTTTTTATGAAGCAACGGTTACGCTATACTTCAGTTTAAACACTTGTTTTTCCTATTGTTTACAGAAAAACGTTAAACCTTGTGCTGTCGGAAAAAAACCACCAACAACAAAAAAACGTAACCAACAACACCATTTTTAAAAAAATGTGTCCTAGATTTCATATTTTATTGATCTACAAAAAACGATTATTATGGAAACTAAAATTATAAAATTATCAAAAGTATACACAACGAAAATTAAAAGAGATAATAGTAAGCAATAATTATTAAAGATAATTATAAAAAAATAATTGTATCAATGAACTATAAAATATAATTATCAGAATTATATTACAAATTAATTAATTGTAGGAAATAATTATCAGAATTATATTAGAAATTAATTAATTGTAAGAAATAATTGTAAGAAATAAAAGCTATAAGAAACGAAAACAGCAGGGGACACACATTACAAAGAAAGAAATTTTAAACTCGAATGTTGCTGAAATATAAAACGAAACGTTTTAAACATAAAACAATTGTGTTTTATGTGCGTGGTTAAAGACTGGCTGAAATGAAAATTTGCTTTAGATTCTGTTGGGGTGCTGATCCAACCGAGAAAACTGAGCACTTCCGCATTCAGTTTTATTTCTCGAGTTTAATTTAAATTATAATTACTGCGACACAATTACAACATTACAAGTTACCTTTAGGTACTTGACTTGCGCAAATCGTGTTATTCTCGTGACTGCAAACATGTACAATAAAATCAGCTAACATTCTGCTTTAAAATTTTTGCTGAAATGCAATTAAAATCCTAATGAAATGTTGATACTTTCTAAATAAATTAAACGAAAATTCTAATTCAAAATGTGAATCATTAATTAGATTTAATTAACCCATTAAGACTAATTAAGATTGAGAACCTATTTACACATCATCTCAGTGAACTTTATTACAAAGTGCTAGAAAATTTGATTGATTACAACAATAATAATAATAATAATTTAACAATAATTATATTTTAAAATTATTTTTTATAACTATATTTTATTTTATAAATTATTCATTTTAGACTATATCAATATTATACTATTAATTTGATCACGATTAAGTGTACTACTCAAAATAAGATAATGATAAAAATGTAATAATAACACAGTTTACTTAAAAGTATCAAATTGATATCAAAAATATCAAAATGATGAAGATTTTGTGATCAATTTGGCACTTTTTGTGATCAATTTGATACTTTTTGTGATCAATTTGGCACTTTCTGTGATCAATTTGATACTTTTTGTGAACAATTTGATACTTTTTGTGATCAATTTGATACTTTTTGTGATCAACTTAATACTTTTTGGTATATCAAGTTGATACTTTCAAAAAAACTGTGAATGTTATTTATAATAATTCAATGTAATTATAATGTATTCTTTAGCGTCCAAGCGTTCATAATGTCACAATAATTTAGTAATAATTATTATAAAAATTATAACAATCAATGCGACAATACAGAAAATCTCGCAAAAAATTCATGTCAAAAAATGTGAGTGACTCACACTTTAAATTTTTTGGAGTGAGATCTCACTCCATTTAGAGTGCAAGCTAACAATTTTTGAATATGATTAATATAAAGAATTAATGTTTCTAATTAGAGGGAAAAATTTCTCTGCAATAACTAAATATTTTACTGATATGAAAAGTCGATTTCTCGCAGTAGGTATAATCTTAAAATTGCTGGTACATTTTCAGTTAATGTTTAACTATTTTCTACAGAAATATTTCATTTTTAACCGAACTTTCTTTACCGCGCTATAAAATAAAAATACAAAGATGCATAAATTTAAAATGCATAAAATTAAAGGAAGGATTTCCAAAAAGATTAGCACTAGTTGATAGAAAGCAGTAATTAACAGAAAGCACTAGTTAATAGAAAGAAATATTAATCAAAATTATAGTTAATAGAAATATTAATCAAAATTATAGTTAAAAGAAATATTAATAAAAATTGTAGTTAATGGAAATATTAATCAAAATTATAGTTAATAGAAATATTAATCAAAATAAGTCCAAGTATCATAAATACGATATTAAGAATCACGAATTGAGATAGAATTCATTTCTTCGCTGATTCGAAAACAAATTTAAAAAATAGTCACGTGTAGAATAAAAAACAAATTAGTGATAAAGCTGACATAATTGTAATGTTGAGCAACGAATGACTTATAAAGTTGAGAATAAATTAATTAACTAAGGTATCTGAGTGTCAATTGAATAAATTACGAATTATAAAATTAGGGTTGATTATCAGGAAACTAAAAGCTTCATCATGCATTCAATTTTCCAGTAGATAAAGAAATTAGGCCAAGACGCAAAGAGAAAAATGTTTCGAAAAGTAGCTCGAAAAATGTATACTATTTTCAGGATGATTTCGAACAATGTTCAGCAACATGCAAATGTCCTACTCTTGCACTAAATATTGAAAACTCGTTCGCATTCTCTTTTGTTTCGTGAAAAGTTTATTGGGCATATTTTTTGTACCGGGTGCATTGAGCATGAGCACAAAATTTAAGACGACGCCGATATACCACGAGGAAGTGTCACGCAACAGCTGCCTTGCTACGATTGAAGTTGATTACACAAGCGACCCTCGTGGTACGTGGATCGCACACGCAACGACTCGTACATGCAGCCATTCATAGAAACCTACGAGTATGCACGTGCACACCCACAGGGGGTACTCACACAAGGAGCATTTCTGTCCGTGTGGTTGTCAGGCGTGTCTACGCGATACCTCCTTTAATAACAACGATCGATGCACCTCCGAGAAGAGTATCATGAAAATTAAATGCCCAAGTAGTATCTTTTGCATTGACAGGAGTCGCATAACCAACGAGACCTTTAAAGATCGCTTAACATCTGACACCTCTCATAAAACTAAAAAAAAAAAACGAGAAACGTTTACGATGCCTACCGATTCATTAATCTTTTTATATGGAAGATGCAAATTTTATCAAGATGCACTAAAGTACATCAAAACACGATTTCAGAACTAATGGTTCCTGCCATTTTATTCTGATTGACTGTATTCATCTGAAATATTACTCAATGGAATGGCATTATCTTTTTCTTTTATATTTGAACATGTTCAATATTTCTTGGATTTTTATTTTAAAGATGGGCTGCCGATACATTCTCGTGTATGTTATTTTTTACAGAGGGAGAATCGTAAGTGTTAATGTCTGAATGAAAGCCACAACACAAAACAATTAATATTTAATAATTAAGGATCTATCGAGTTATAAAATAAAATAGAATATAAAATAAATAGAATATAAAATAAATAGAATATAAAATAAATAGAATATAAAATATACTATAAAAAATATAAAATTTCATAAAGAAGCAAAAGAAAGAAAAAACTACAGAGAAAAAGCTCATTCGACTCGAATAAGAGAAACAAACACTATACACAAATAGCAGACGAAATCGAGAGTTAATAATTATTTTCATAAAAATATTTAACCGATATTACCTTGGTTATTATTATAAATAATTATATTTGGTTATATTTATTCGGTTTGGATATTACTTGGTTCTTTGAACCATATAATTTTTTCGTATTAAGATACGAAAAAATTATATGGTTTTTTTCATCTATTTTATGTTTATTTTATTTTATTTCTAGTGTTTTATTTTTTCATTTTATTATTTTTATTTTTACTATTTTATTATTTTTATTATTTTTATGTATCAACAAATTTCCATTTTTCCCGTCGTGCTCATAGATCATTTCATTAATTAACGTAATAAAAAGTGAATAATACACTGTCCTGATTCTATTCATTTTCCAAGAGAGGAATAAAATCCGCAAATTAATGATTATAATTAAAATTCATAAAGTTTCACATCTAAATCAAAAGCTGGATGTTGAATACATTAAAAAATGCTAAATACGCGAAATAATTTTTACAAAAATTAATTAACGCGATAAAGGAATCTGAAAAACTGGAATAATAAATATCATTCTGGCTGGTGCTAATATGCAGTGAAAAGTTTATGAAGGCATCTGGCCCAGCGACGAGCTCATTTGTCAGATCTAATAAAACCTAGAAATAAATTCTTATCTTCAAGAATTTCACGGAAAGTCAGACATCTCTGATATAAAGATAAAATACGCTAGTTATGCAATCTTAATGGATCTACATTCTGGGCTTCTTTTTACTCCATTATTAACTTCCTCCATTTACATTTTATTGTGCAAAAAAGCACAATAACAGTACTAACTCAATCTCTATTAATATTAAAGGGTCGCCTATAAATTGTTTAACACGACAAAGTTCATTATAATCACCATAAAAAATGCTCAATAGCTTTTAAGATTAAAATTATTTATGTGACGGTATTATATTCGTTGTTATTATTATTTATAATTATTAATATGGGGGTGTAATTTATGGAATTAAAAATAACAATGAAATTGAAAAGTGAAATCTAGAATATAGAAAAGAGGACTTGGAATTAGAAGTGTAAGATTAAAAGATTGGGTTTTTAAATCTTGTACTATCAATGTACTACTTTTTTATCTTGGATAAAAAACTAGTAAAGTTAACCAAGCTAAAAAAAACTAGTAAAGTTAACGAAGCTAAAAAAACTAGTAAAGTTAACGAAGCTAAAAAAACTAGTAAAGTTAACGAAGCTAAAAAAAATTAGTAATCCTTTCACTTGGTTAACAGTGCATTATATTTTTCAGTGTTAGTTCGAAAATCTGAGTCCAAAGTAGAAAACAATTTTAGTTTTTAAAAAGTCTTAATTCGAAAACTGTATATAGAAATGTTTCATTCTTCGTTTTGAAAATCGCTAAAAAACGTGTATCTACAATATTCTTTTCTACCTAAAACCGTTACTTTTGCTTTTTTCAGAATCCCCACGGATAGAAATAGATGATAACCATTATATCTACATTATTTTCAATATATTTTCTTCTTAGTTTGCTACTTTTCAGTATTCCTTCATCCCTTTTTTTCAATTATCCTTCTTATAACTTTAAATTAATAAAGTTACTTGGAAACAAGATAGAAGAAACAAGATAGAAAAAACAAGAAGCTTTCTTGTATTTCCAAATGAATTTAGTTATTATTATAATTTAGTTATTATTATAATTTAGTTATTATTATAATTTAGTTATTATTATAATTAAGTTATTATTATAATTTAGTTATTATTATAATTAAGTTATTATTATAATTTAGTTATTATTATAATTTACTTATTATTATAATTTAGTTATCTAAAAACAAAATACTTTTGTCTTCTTGGGGCATTTCATATGAGATTAAAGTTGAAATCTCAGATTTTTCTATCGTTTCGTATATAAGTAGTGATTGGGGTACTAAATAACTGTACCAAGTTTT